>OY740776.1:2144675-2384675 GCA_963513935.1 Aphrophora alni
TCTCTCTCTCTCTCTCTCTCTCTCTCTCTCTCTCTCTCTCTCTCTCTCTCTCTCTCTCTCTCTCTCTCTCTCTCTCTCTCTCTCTCTCTCTCTCTCTCTCTCTCTTCTCTCTCTCTCTCTCTCTCTCTCTCTCTCTCTCTCTCTCTCTCTCTCTCTCTCTCTCTCTCTCTCTCTCTCTCTCTCTCTCTCTCTCTCTCTCTCTCTCTATTTAAATTAATTGAATTATCCTTTCTTCAAAATTGTTAAATTTTATTTCATTTATAACCATAGAACTGGTAAAATATGTAGACTATGAATTTTATTTTAAATTTAAAAGTCTGATTTATATTAGTTGGGACGATATTTATTTTGTTATTTTATTGTCAAAAATATTATTTTGTACATAAATGAACATTAACTTTGAAGGAAGGCAAATTAAACTCACAATATACTTTTACAATTCACATGGACTCACAAAATTAGAAACGGTGGAACCTGACAATATTGATTTCAGAATACTTCAGAAGCAACCAATTACAAATACAATATTTTACCATCAAAACTCTCTGAAGGTATTCCAACTGGCAATATGACGGTATTAATATTAAATGAAAAGCTTTGTGAAAGTGGTTCACGTTAATAATTAATTAAAAGGACTTTATGGAAAGAACTGCATTTTACTTAGATGGCTTGAATTTGTAATTAATATAATATTTATTACTGCAGTGTTTTCGAAAATAATTCTACTCTTGAAAATATTAGAAAAAAATAATGTTTTAAATTTTAACAGTAAAAAAAGAGTTATTGAAAATAACGTAAAACTCGTGGCTAATTTATAAACACTACTGCGCATGTCCAACAATCATGTAGTAAGTATATTACTCTTTATAAAGTAAAGCTTCATGAGCAAGTAATGTAGCTTCAAGTTTTATGTAGCAAGTAATATCTTAGTATGATCTGGCTTAGTGCTAAGATGTTTTGTGTACTTGCAACAACGGACGATGATGAATTTTCATCTTTAAATCATCATGTTCATTTTAAAAAGTCTGTGGTGAAAGTTTGTGCATTTCCTTTTATTGATTAAAATATTTAAAAGTGTCGGTCTCAATGAAATCTCATATTAAAATTAGTTATTATCATACATAAAAAGAAAATAGAAACAAATCTAAACCCTCAAGACAACATTTTGGTGAGGAAATCCCATTATTATTTCCTCACAACAGAAATATTTCCAACGTTTTCTCTAGGAATGTTTTTAGGCACAAATATGTCTATTATTATTCAGGAGACCAAAATAGTACTTGATGGGCTTCTACCTAATATTTCGTACAAAATGTCTCTATACAGTTAGTTCTCCAACGAATGGCCAGACATGGGGTAAAATTAGAACAATCAACAAACGAGTGGCAGATTCAAAATTATTGTTTCAAGTTGTCTCAATAATGGTTGATCAAATTTACACGACAGCGTTTCATGAGATGTAACATTGCAAAGATATTCTTATTTGTATCAAATCTTATTATGATATCATTTTCCAAAAAGGGTTAATATTAGTAATAAATCTTTTTATTGGAACTATAAATATTATATATTATAAATCGAAACTGAACTATTTTTCAAAAATTAAATATGTACATGTTTTAAGTTCAAAATAGACTTTTTTTTTTTTAAGTGAATAGAAAATCATGCTCCAATAAAAAAACTAAAAGATTTTAGTTTCAGATAAACAATTTTCCTTCTTTTCTTGTTATGAAAGCCTTTATTTTAACCTGAAAATGTAAGGGGTTAAAATAAGTCTAAAGGACGATTATGCCAAACTTGATACTACACTACTATACATCAAATTAAAATTTTTTTTTTTTTTTATTTTTCAAAATGGATTAACAAAGATTGTTCTTACTTAATCACTATTTGATATCTTTTCTGCTCAAATTCCAAACTTTATGCATGCAATCTAATAATATAAGAAGAGAAAAGCAGTGAAATAACATGATAGGCTTTTGATAATCTTACAAAACAATTCAAATTTAGGACAATATACTCGTATGCAACTTATTTCTTTTCATGTTTTAATATTTATGATAAATGATCTAAACAATCTACTATTACGTTGAAATGTAGGAAATAAGAAAACATACCTGTGCAATTTATTTATAATTTAATGTTTTGTTCTAAATATTCTGTAATCGAGAGCATGTTTAGATTAGTTCGGGTTAGGTTAGGTTTATTTATCTTAGGTATGCTTACGTTAGGTTAGGTTAGGCTTAAATGAAAATTTTTAAAACGTGTATTTCTTCGGTTAAATATGACTTGTTATTAATATAATGAAATATATTGTATATAAATAAGAACTACTAAATAATAATTAATAGTTAATAAGGATAATTATATAAAAACACAGGAAATTGAACACAGTATGTGATTTAAACGTTATTAAACTTAAACAAAAAGATTTTCTTGAAATAGATTACAGCCACACAAAAATTTATTATGGTTATGGTGTGAGATTAATGTTTAACTGGGACGATAGTGTTTACATAAAGAAATTGAGTTTACATAAAGAACAGAAATTAACGATAATTCATTTCTAAAATTATGATTCAGAGGATCTGGTAAGACGGCGCTATTGTTCAATAACTTCCCTGGATATCGTTCAAAATTAAATTAACAAACGAAAGTTGTTTAAAGGCAAAACATGTTTTATTTATTGCCAATAATATCATTGTATTCATTTTGTCATACGCACAACTTGGAATTAAAATTAAAATTGAGAAATAATATAAATATAATTGAGAAACAAATGTTATAATAGTTGGAACTAACATCATTGCGACAGCTAAATGGGCTAATGAATTCTTCTAAGCCATTAAAAAACATGATCTAATACCGAAAAATACTGCATATATCGATTCATACTTGAGAATGAAATATAAAATACCGATAGTATGAGTTTTTCTTTGCTATGCAACATAGAATGCGACTACGTTCTGCTGTTATATCTCTGAAGATGGGTGTAAGATCATTAAAACCCTAAAATTATATTAACAGAATACATTGACACCTGCGTGTATTAGTATGTGAGCTTTCTAACTAAATTTATGTCATAATTGGGTATTTTTATTTAGTTTTATAAAGCGTTAATCTTTCTTCCACCAGCTTAGCTTGTTTAACCCGATGCACAATTCTACTCAACTAAATAATGTGAATCATTTCTTCTGAATTCGGGAAAGGTTTTAATCTTTGTGACTCTAAGAACTCATTTAAGGTACTTGATTCAACGTAGTCTGACTGTCTATTATCGCGTTCATTAAGAGTCTCATTTTCTTGTGGGTTTTCTTGTCCATCAATACTAAGTGGTTCAATTGAGATTGATTCTGTTGTATTTCCTTGTGATACTGAAACCACGTCAATACTAACTGGTTCAAACGAGGTTGATTCAGTTGTATTTTCTCGTGATACTGTCTGTATATCAAAATTACTTGATACAACTGAAACTGACTCGTCACTCTTAGATTCGTTAACGGTTGTATTTTCTAGTGGTACTGTAAGCACATCTGGATTATCATAAACGAAAGAGTTTACCGTATTATTGTCTGTATCGTTATAAGCAGTGTTTCCTTGTCGGTTAAACAGAATATCAAAACTACGAGCTGCTACTAAGAGTGATTCGTTTATGCTAGATTCATTATAAGTTGTATTTCGCAGTAATTCTGTCAGCATATCCAAAGTAAGTGATTCAGCAGAGCCTGTATCGTTGCCGTCGGGGCCATTGAGAGCTGCAATTACTTCGAGTACTGGCAGAACATCCAATTTACGTGATTTAACTGAGTCCAGTTCTTCACTCTCGGATTCCTCAGTCTCAGGTTCATTAAGGTCTGTTAATGTTTGTGGTAGTGGCTGCACATCCAAACTTGGTAATTCAACTGTGGCTGATTCGTTGCTGTCGGATTCGTTTAGAGATATATTTACTTGGAGTACAGGCAGAACATCCAAGCTACGCGTTTTAACTGAGACTGGTTTGTTACTCTCGGATTCAATTAGCTTTGTTAATACTTGAGGTACAGGGAGAAAATCCAAGCTACGCGTTTTAACTGAGACTGGTTTGTTAGTCTCGGATTCAATTAGCTTTGTTAATACTTGAGGTACTGGCAGAACATCCAAGCTACGCGTTTTAACTGAAACTGGTTTGTTACTCTCGGATTCAATTAGCTTTGTTAATACTTGAGGTACTGGCAGAACATCCAAGCTACGCGTTTTAACTGAGACTGGTTTGTTACTCTCGTACTCATTTAGCTTTGTTAATACTTGAGGTACTGGGAGAAGATCCAAACTACGTGAAGTAACTGATACGGTTCCGTTACTCTTGGATTCATTTAGCTTTGTTAATGATTGAGTTACTGGGAGAAGATCCAAACTACGTGAAGTAACTGAGACAGGTTCCTTACTTTTGGATTCATTTAGCTTTGTTAATGCTTGAGTTACTGGGAGAAGATCCAAACTACGTGAAGTAACTGAGACAGGTTCCTTACTTTTGGATTCATTTAGCTTTGTTAATACTTGAGTTACTGGGAGAAGATCCAAACTACGTGAAGTAACTGAGACAGGTTCCTTACTTTTGGATTCATTTAGCTTTGTTAATACTTGAGTTACTGGCAGAAGATCCAAACTACGTGAAGTAACTGAGACAGGTTCCTTACTTTTGGATTCATTTAGCTTTGTTAATACTTGAGTTACTGGGAGGAGATCCAAACTACGTGAAGTAACTGAGACAGGTTCCTTACTTTTGGATTCATTTAGCTTTGTTAATGCTTGAGTCACTGGGAGAAGATCCAAACTACGTGAAGTAACTGAGACAGGTTCCTTACTTTTGGATTCATTTAGCTTTGTTAATACTTGAGTTACTGGGAGAAGATCCAAACTACGTGAAGTAACTGAGACAGGTTCCTTACTTTTGGATGCATTAAGGGTTGTTATTCCTTGTGACACTGTATTTTTATCCAAGCTACCATAATCAAAGGAGAGCGGTCCGTTTATTTTGAGAACATCAATGTTGACTGTGTCATTGAGAATTGTATTTTTCTCTATTTCTTTTACAGGACCCAAACCATTTGATTTTTTATCAACGATGATATTTCCGTTTGGAACTAATGTGGTCGTATTAACATTTTCAATATGTCTTTTTTTGTTTTTCGAAATTCCATACAACTTTGAGTTGTGAAACTGTAATCCAGGATACTGATTTATATTGATTACCGGTTCAGTGGGAATTGCAGGGATATTTTCTGTACTTTGTACATCAGGAAGGTACTCCTGTAAAAAGCGCTTAGTAAGGTGTTTATTAATATTATTACCTTCGAAATCTACAAGTTGACGTTTCAAGTATAACTGTGTCATACGATTTGTTTTTATCGTACTTCCTTTAATATATGGACAGTTAACAGATAAAATATATAACACTACGACTGATGGAATTGGAAACCAAACGAAGTATTTCCCCATCTGCAACAAATGAAAAAATCGTATTAAATTTATTATCTATTGGTTTATAATCAATTGTGTATCGTTAAAACAAACACTTTTTAGTATAAACAAAAAAAAGGTGTTTGTTTTAATTATTAAAATGGAATACCAACAAGCACCTACGGTCTTTAGCATAAATAGTATAATTGTGTATCAGTTTATTACACAGAAGTTATTACTGATTAAATACTGTAATATTAAAAAAACATCCCCCATCTTTATTTTAATAAAACCCTCTTACTTTGGCCTTTAGAGAACAACCACTTTATTAATTATAGTAATTTGTTTGATTTTTTTATGAACGCTGTCTTCAATAAGGTTTACGTGATTTCAATCCTAAATGACATTCGTAATAAAAAAAATCTACTTAATTGGAATTATTAATCAAATTTTTAGGTTTCACTAAATTTGTTTATTTATAACATTTATTTTTTAACAAAATTCAACGATCATAGAATTAACTGTTGTGAGAAGTGTATCACTTATTTGAGACATTATCTGGATAATCTATTTCAAAATGTCTGCCATTTAAACGTTTGCTAATCTATTTTATCGGCCAACGTACTAGTTTAAGCAATTATAAAAAAGTGTATTTGTGTTAAATCCTAAGAAAATCTGGTCTAACATACGTAATACTTTTATGATCATAGGTAAAAAGTGAAATGATGCAAATTACCTGCGTCTAATTTTAGAACTTCTTTTAACGTTTTTGGGGGATAATTTAAGGAGACAATTGGCTTTTATTTTAATTTTATAGATTTCATGTTTTTGTTTTGTTGTCGTTGAACGGTGGAAAAAAACTTGCCCTCACTTAGCTTGGAAAAGAGTAGTTACGTCTTAAAATAGAGATGCTCCTAACCCTCGAATACTTTAAAAAAATTCGTGAAGAGAAACTTGATAGGAAAGATGATAGAGAGAGAACTAACCCAAGACTAGATGAAGAAACAGTATAGTTGGGTTTCTTGAGATTTGTATGCCCATACTCGCTATAAGAGAGTACAGGAAGGATAAATAGTTTAGAGAAAACTTCAAGGCTTACAAACAATAGTTATAAATTGAACTCTAGGAATTTCGGAATTTCGTTCAAACAGTGTTGTTTCCAGTTTGTAAAAAGTAATGGTATTCTCAAAGAGTTAATACATTAGAAAATTAAATGTAAGATAATAAACAGGAGAGAAGTGAAATTCCAGAATAACGAGCACAAATTGCAAGTTTAAAATATGCCCTCATAATAAGTTTAATTAAAACTACTAAACAAGTTTGCGTTGTTGCAATCCATGGATTTAAATTAACACACCATTCCATGAATCAGATTTACCTCAGAGATCATGAAAAAGTATATTTCCTGGAAAATTGAAAATAGATTTTATGCACTCACTGAAATTTATTTTATCCTTAGGCTCACTGTAGTGAGTACGAGAGTCGTAATCCCGAGAGACCCTAACTGGATGTACACTTTTTGAACGTAATCTTGTAATACATCTCTCTGTTTCGTGTTTCTTATCAGGTCTCCCTTGAACAACTCTTGTTACTTTTCAACCCTGACGTTATTAGTGTATTCGAGGGGTAAGTGGTTTTAAGTTTTTATTCTTTATTTTTAAAAAAGGCGATATTGATTGAAAGAATAATTTTTTTAATTTATTCTAATTTTTTTATTATTATTATTTTTTTTTATTACATTAAAACTAGTCTTACAGACTAACCATAAAGAATAATTATGGCTTTAATAAAATGAATTTTGTGTATATATGATCAAATAAAAAAAAAAAAAAATGAAACAAGTATTGTCTCTCTAAATTTATTTTTTCGTTACATATCAAATATTTTTATTCGAACGTAGCATTTTTATTCTACATCATTAATAGCATTATTCCCTGAGGTTTCATTAAAATCAAACAATAATCGTTACGTGTTTAAAATAAGCTTGCCTAATATTTAGGTTATATACAAACTCAAGAGACTAATCAAATTGAAACCTACATCATATATTTACAGATAATAAACTAATTTTATTGTATTTAAAAACAAATTTGTATAAGTTACAGAAATGTATAATTAAAAATATAAAGAAAAAAAAATGCAACTTTATTATTTAAATTGTTAGTATCAAATTACTCTACAAAAACAGACAAATATTTGGTATAACTTCAAAAATGTTCCTAACAGCCTATTTAAGCAACGAAATTACACCCCTAAAACAAAAGTGTTTCGCTTCTTCTTTCATTTGACAGATAAAATAAAATTCCTTCATGGTTTTATATATATATATTATCTTAACACACATAATTTAATACTTAATACAATTAATTATTCAAAATGTTTAAAATAAATATACTCACAGTGAACTATTAATATAACTAGAACTAATTTTGTACGACAACTTTTTCTGAATGTGTTAAAAGTCTTTCTGTTAAAGAATTGAATTCATCATATAACAATCCATTATATATCTATTTTTAAATATTGCGAGAGTTAACTATGTATTGTTCTTGTAAGTATTCCGATAATTCTAGTATGATTCATAATCGAGACTATTAACATAGCTTAATAAATAATAATAACTTCCGGTATTATAACCTTCAAGTGCACTTGTTTAATTTGTTAAAACAATGATTCGGTAAATATAATATTATTTCAGTTCTACTTTAAAATTGTTACAAATAAAAGATTATTTCGTACAATCTTCATATTGTAAATTTCGACATTGAGGTTATGTAAAATTCATTAATCATATCTCTATGATGGCGAGCCCGCTTGTGCGTTTGGACACAACTATTTTACAGATAACAGATATACATTTAGGACACGTGTTTAGTTTAATACACGGGACAAAACATTGCACAACTTCATCCCTTATTCAACCCCACAACCAAATAAAAACGAGTGTCAGTTCGTTCTTTGTCAGTTAAACGCTTTAAGTAAAATATGTCTGAAAAAAACCGTTATATGTTAACATTTATTAAAGTGGACCTAAACTAACTTTGCGTGTTCAGTACATGTCTCATAATCGTAAATCAAATACGATAAAGATGGAGTTTTATTGACGGCAGTGAATTTGAATGTTTTAATTTTACCAATTATCCCTGATATGTAATATTTTATTTTGAAAACGTATTTGGTTAATAAGACTTCACATTTCCTAAGAAAGTTACCAGAATTGATAGAATTTATTTAGCGAAATTACGTATTTTCTTTGACCGATTGTTTCGCTTTTACCGATACCATCTACTTCAATTTTGTAGAGTTGGTGACTAATTCGCTTTGTGTGGGTCCTTAGAATTTAACAAGTTTATAAAAAGTGTTAGAGACAACAGAATCTAGACTGACTAGCTTACAAAAACCAACTTTAGTGCCCAATTGACATTATATATATATATATATATATATATATATATATATATATATATATATATATATATATAATAATAATAATAATTGTCCAAAACTCGACCTTGATTTTTTTAAGCTATCAATGTGTTTTTATTCAACCATAAAGACAAAAACCTTTCAGTCATAATTGGGATGTTAAATAAAGGAGGAAAAGAACGTAAAATAAAAACCCTTACCCCCTGAAATATTGAAGTCAAGAGAGAAGTGATACGAAATAATATATAGAGGGATATAAGACAAGATATGAAAAACTCTGAAGACTCGGCTGGGGTAAATCGGTATTGTCACACCCCCTACTCACTATAGATACAACCTAATAGCTGTGCTACATTAATGTGAGAAGGTAAAAATAGTCTCTGGATTTCAATGAAACTGGGCTCGTATTTACTGTGGATTGAATTTGTTTGCTACACAAAAAAATGATATACCCAAAGTTAAAATGGGCTGATTAGTAGAAACAGTTTCTTGAACTTCTCAACATGAGAGAATAAAACTCGAACACAAGATCTCACAAAAATTACGTTTAATCAATCGCGTTTCAATGACAAAGTTGCCATTCTCAGTAATACAATAAATAAACTGTAACTAAAAAATTGCAATCACTATAGAAACCAGAATAGTATCTGCAAAATAAGGGAATATTTGGTTGACTCGTCAAATATATGGGTCTTTATCTTGAATTTATTGTACCATAAAAATATTGAATTTAATATTTTCCAGAATTATATTTATTAGATATCTCTCTATCCTCGCAAAATATAGTCAAGACCTTGACGTTTATATAACCTGACTCTCTTGAGAATTCTTCAATTTAAATAAGTGTTAAAATTTTAACTTGTAGCAGTCATATTTATGGTTAAAGCCCACGGTTTTGTTCAATTTTGAATTTTTGTATCGGAAGGTTTTAAAAGGCTTGACAAAGCTAGACTAAAGACACGTATATATTTTTTCTTGTGTCTTTATTTCTTATCACGGCAACTAAAATGGTAACTAAGAGTGCAGAGTAATTAAAAGTTTGTAAACAGATGTATGGGTCACGTGGTACCTCATTTTGAAGATGTCGGTTAGACGAAACAAATGAATTAAAAATAAAACTCCCATCATTTGATTGTTTTAAACGTGATTGTATTAGGAGGGTTAAACAAACAATCATTAGTTCATACTTCTTGTTTTATTCCTTCCCCTTTATGAAATTCGTTTAAGTGCTATTGTTTTTACTTAAAATGAAATGATCTAATTGAATATTGAAAACAACTTATTGGCAAAACTAAGTTTATTTTAAATTGTCGAACATTCCAATAATTCCAGCTCTCAACATACAACCTAATGGAACTTCTGTATTCAACAAGAATGAAGGACAGAATTTCTCTTCAGTGAGGTCATAATGTAGGGCTTTTAAAATTAATAACAGTTTCATTGCTAGCTTGATCGTAGGGGTTAAATTGAAAGGCTAACTTTCTGTCTTTAGTGAATTATATTTTTTCTTACTGGACCATTTTAAAATCACTGACAGAATAAAAAAAACCTTGCTTATTTGAAGTTTTTGAAAATATGATACGAGAAAATTTTCAAAGAATAACAGCGGACAAATTTACAAAGTTTCATGTATTGAGCTGCGCTTGCGTAAAACGCATGAACATAAATTTGAATAATTCGTTTGATGTAAACAAAATTAACAAGTACTGACAACAACAAAATGATGAAAACAATACATATATATGTTGAGCATTTATTTTTAATGTTTTAACTATCATTATGGAATAAATTTTTTGGCGTCATTTCATTATGAATTGGCAGAATTTTATTTAAAAAAAAAAAAACTTTTTATTAATGAATTCATTTTTCCAGTATCCAAGTCACTAATATATATAATAAAGTATTATACCTTAATTTTCCGTCAGTGAACTTCTTTTTCTTTACTCTTGACGGGTTTCGAGATTTTTATCCCATCATCAGAAATTCCCTCTATGGATGGAGGTCGTCAAAACGTCAAATACACAAACACATACACATAACACACAACACATTTAAAAAACACAGTCTGTAGATGCGCATCTTACGGCTCCCGTAAGATGATATGCACTGGTTGTCCGTTGTTAAACAACACACAAAAACTATAATATGCCTCGGGCGTTCTGAATTATTATTGCTGCGTCATACAGGATATTCGAATCAAAGTTCAGTTGGTCGACAAGTTCTATATAGGCCAAACGGGAAGAGCTTTCAAGGTTCGTTTTAAAGAACACCTGCCTAAAAAGACTATTTCAGGCAACAAATCCAACTATGCGCGTCATTTAATTGACGAAGACCATAGCTACTCGGACTTTGACAGCAATTTAAAACCTATTAAGATTTGCAGTAAAAGCAAATTTATGAATGCCGTAGAAGAATATGAAATCTACAAGGCTTTTAAAATATTAAATTCAAATAATGAACACCGATTATTGAACGACCAACTGAACTTTGATTCGAATATCCTATATGACGCAGCAATAACAATTCAGAACGCCCGAGGCATATTATAGTTTTTGTGTGTTATCTAACTACGGACAACCAGTGCATATCCGGGAGCCGTAAGATGCGCATCTACAGACTGTGTTTTTTTAATGTGTTGTGTGTTATGTGTATGTGTTTGTGTATTTAACGTTTTGACGACCTCCATCCATAGATGGAATTTCTGATGATGGGATAAAAATCTCGAAACGTGTCAAGAGTAAAGAAAAAGAAGGTCACTGACGGAAAATTAAGGTATAATACTTTATTATATAACTTTTTATTTGTTGTTTCTATTAAATTAAAGTAACAGGTGACCATAGATTTAATTAAAAATTGTTTCGTCACCACCTCCCCCGAGGGGAAAATAACCTAATATTGCGTCTCATTTATGTTAAACAAAAGAAAGTAACAATAAATTTAAGGTAGAGAGGTGCAATTTTCTTTTTAGCTCTAAGGCTTATTATTATTACTTTAAAGCCAGCAATTTTATATACCATCGTCTATCAAAATTTATTTTCATCAAACCTTTAAAAATTATCTACCACATGCTTTTTTGAAATTTTCACTTAACTTCTGGCCCTTCCTTAATCCATTTAGTTTAATACTGTAATATGAGTCTTCAAATATACAGCTCTTTACTAAAAAGGTGATTATCCCAAACAGACCATATTAATAACAGTAGTTAACAGTAAACAGGTATAATAACAGGTATATTAACTAACAGTAAACTTTATAATTTTGAGATGGTGAAAATATCTCTAATCTTTTTATGTAAAGTGTTTAGGACAACTGAAAGATAGAATGAGATTGGGATCATTTATGCTAATAAAATCTAGATTTGATTCAGATTTAAAGATTTTATTGGGATTTTTACATTTCATGATATTTGTTACTTCTTATACACGTAACGCGTAACCATTGAACAGATTTCAATGAAACTCAATAGCTTTATATACCATCATTTTTGAAAAAAAAAAATCCTTTTTTTTTTCAAATTGATGAAATATTATTAAAAATCATTTTTATTCCAATGTATTCTTGAAAATATGTTTTTATCTGTAGTATTTAATAAAAAAGTTATAAAATTCTGGTGGTTAACATATTAAGTAAGTATGTTGTGGCTATGGGATCCTTAAATAAGACGAAAAAAAATGGAAAATATCTTTATTATATGTTTAAATTTTGTGTTTATTGTTTGATGATGCCGCAATGACGAGAAAAACAGCTGTAACTAAATAGAAACTATGAAATCCCACTATTAATTCAAGGTAATACCTTTATTCTTTAATACTTGGCGATTGTGGTAAGATTTACAATTTTTAAAAACGTGTAAAGTAAACGTAAAATTAACATTAAATTAACAAAATTATTTATTTATTTTGCGAAACAAATACAGATAAAACATAAACAAGATTTAATACTCAATACGTTGTGATACAATAAATAAGTTTTATGTTCTGTAAAATTGGTACATCTAGTGCAGTGTTGAAGTATATTATTGAAATATTGCACTATCGATATAGTGGAGCTGAGCACATATATACATTGCTTAATGTGATTTATTCTGCACTTCAAGGCACTCTTGTAGACTGTGTTCGCTCAGTGTTAGTTGGTTTTCGATTCACATTTGTTTTTATCTGTGTTTAATAGAAATTATTTTACGGCACGAGTATATGATCTCCTGTTTAACTCTTCATTCCATCTAAGAAAATATCTGTTTTATCTTAAAATTGTGTTAAGTTTTTATTTACAAACACAAACTATTAAAGTGGCCAGCATAAAGTAAATCTTTCAGGTAAAATGTAAAATAAACACAGCACTAATATTACATTGTTTCGCAAACTCCCACAGAGAAAACATGTGACAATGAAATGAAATTATAACACTTGTCTATAGTACAGAGCCTACTATCCAAATTTAATTGCAATTAGACTTAAATTTCAAGTACTAGTCATTATTGTGAGCTGATGATTAGTCTAGTGGTTGACACTCTTACTTTATGAATGAGAAATTATGGGTTCAATTATCTTAGGAGCCCAAACATTTACAGCTTTAGTCCAAGCGTGTAAAGCAAATAAAAATAGGTAGCGAAACCGGATTGATAATTTTAGAACTACGAAGACGATAAATTCGTTGTGTTAACCACACATCTCCCGCCCTAAAATAGCCGTTATCAAAGGGCCTAGGATATCTATAAAATTTTTATTTTGTTTAGTTACTTTTGATAAATTAAAAATCCAATAACTACATCCTATATTTAGTCTTGCAAAAAGTACAATATGTTTATTTGGGGGGTAACTATATCAAGACAGAAATTATGAATGGCAAAAAATCATTTTTCTGTTTCTTACCATTGGCAATAAAGATTAATTTTAGGAGTTTCAGAAGTATGTTAGGAAAATAATAATTCTGTAAAATAAATTTTAAAAAATACTATGTTTAGCTTAATAAGAATGATATTAAACCAATTTTTATAATGTCTATATTGTAGACATTTTCAATTTATTATTAGTTAAATTTATGACTAGTGATTTGAAGAAAAATAAAAAGTTTAAGACACTGTGTACAGTTTATATTTACCTATTGTTATGAAAAAATATTGTGATGTCAAACGACAACCTAACTTTAAAAATAATATTTGTTAATTAACTAACCTTACTTTTATAGATTAAAATCATCACCCAATACCATAATACAATAAAAAAAGATTTATTTCCTTATGTACATTTCAATAACATAGTTACCATCCTCAGAGTTTGAGTATTAAGCAAAAACTAATTCTACAAATATTATAAACAGTTATACAAGTGAAGTACTTTCCCCACTCTTTCCTGAGGCTAGTTCAATCAAGTTATTACCCTAGGAATGACCCTCTCACCAGGTGGATTGAGTCCCTTTTCAATTAGTCAACTATATGGATTATATTGTCTTACAAAAATAAATAATTATTACCTAAATATTTTACTTAAATTTTTAAAAAAACAAAGTGATTATGAAATTAATCATTAATCAGAAATATTATTAACTTATACACTTAAGAGCGCAAAAGTGTAGTAATTACATTTATATTTTAAATATGGTATATTTCATTCCTCTTTGGCCTTGAATAAATGAAGTATTCAAAGCAATAAATATTACGAAAGTATTATTATTATACTTAATAGTATTAAAACAGTAGTACCTATTGCATAGATTAAGCCAATGCATCACATAAATAATAACAATTAATACGAATTGAGATTTAATTTATTAGCATATATGGTTTCATCCAAACCAATTTGAATATCCGGTCAAGTTTTTAAACATTAATGTCAGTTTCTGTAATTATTCTTTGGAAATATATAAAATCGTGATTATAGAGTTCACAAAAGATAAAATAAAAACTAAAGACTAATTGTTACAAGATAAGTTGCAAATTAAATTAATCATCAAATATTCCCGGATTAGAATATTATTCTGAGACTAATAAATTGCACTGAAAAGCAAGAGTTGTCTCACACAGCTGGAGAATCTCGGAGTTTATAAGGGCACTAAATTAATTAAACTAAAAGTATGAGACAATCCTGAAGCATTCTAGACTTTCCTAACTGTTTGCCACAGTGTCAGTATGACTCCCTGGGGTATAATTATCTTTCAATAACTAAATAAAATTCTCTTTTCGTTTTTCACATTTTGTCTTCTCCAATTCTTACTCTTTCATTCAGTAACTCTTAGAAAAAAATAAAACAACGATAGCTATGATTAAAATTGACCTAATATGGTGGGACCTACGAAATATTTATATAGAATTATATTTAAAATGCACTCAATAATAAGAAATTTAAATTTTTTAAATCAAAATTTATTCCGATTAACCTACATAACCCACACGCTAAGTTAAAATTAAACGAAACTAATTATGCAAGAACAAAACGACATATTGTTTTAAGTTAAACATTTTAAAAAAATATTAAAGAATTTCATTTTTATGGATATTTAAAAATCTTTTTAAACTTTACAAAAATAAAAACGGGAATGTAAATTAAACAAATAACCTAGAGTACAATACCCTACCATGCCTAGTATTGACATTAAATTAGTGGTTCCTTGAGGGGCTTACTTTAGCGAGCAGTTCCAAGGGTTCTAGCTGGATCTACACCTTCTTTCAAATGGTTTTTGGATTGATACCTCTCTTTCATATTTCCCACCTGGTCCCTGTATCAATTCTTGTTTGTTTACGACCTTGGCGCTATTAGAGAATTCGAGTTCTACGTATCTTTATTTTAGTTCTTCCCTTCATTCAATGGTGATGATGACCAAAACGTCTTGGACACAAAACAATAGGGGGGGGGGGGGAGTGACAGAACAATGTAATGTATTTTTTCCGCCCTAGTAGAAATATGTATTATTATAATTTTATCAATCAAATTGTTGAAGAGTTTTATGAACATAGATGCTAAACTAAAATAAATTTATAAATAATTATTGAACTTGACTTGTGAGATAATATTAGATAGAATAAAACACGAACACAAGATCTTACAAAAATTACGTTTACTTAATCAAACGCGTTAAAGTTAGTTATATTTTATTTATTGTAGCTCATGTATAACTGAAGATGGCGACTTCGTCGTTGAAACTAGTTGGATTAAGTAAATGTAATTTTTGTAAAATCTTTTCTATTACCCGTGTTCTCTTCTATCTAACATATATTTTTAGGTTAAACAATTCGATATTTTAATATGAGATTATTAATTAACAGAATTCTTGTGAACATTTTAATCCAAAGTCTAAAAAATTAGGAAAACTGACTGTCTTTAGAATAAGTGAATAATCAAAAGAATTGAGTATAAAGTCAGAAATTAGAAAATGTTTTAAATTAAAATTTTAATTTTTTCATTCAATGCTATTTTTATAACAATTGATCTTGCGATATATACATGTTATTTTATGATATATTTAACATGCATAACTCTTTCATTAACCAATTTTAATTTATGTAAAAACCTGGTATATGAAGTGAATACATAAAATCAAATTTCAAACTCCTTATGGGATGCTCTACTACACCTTCTTTGGGACAGAATAGTTGTAACACTAAGGAAACTGATAAATTAAATTTATGAGAAATTATTGTTTTGTTATGATATTCAAAATTTGTAAACTATTATACTTTATTTTTTTTATAAATTTGTAGGATAAGGATGGATTATTCATATTATTGATCATGTTTATTAAAACGTGTGACATCATATGTGTTGATAACAGCTGCATATGATTATAAAGAATATAAATCAACTGTCATTATCAAGTGACATTATCAACTGATAAACCTAGAAATGTTTACAAAGCCTTAGGCACCTTAGGGTCACATTGGAAACTACAATTAGTCCTCAAAGAAAAGAGCTCCGTATTAAATTTAGACTTGAGCAGTCAAAATATCTAAAGTTAGATGTAATGTTATAAGGAAAACACAAAAGATAAAACTTCATAATACAAGGAATAACAACCCATGTCTTACATTATCCAATAAATAAAAAACTTAAATTGATATATATTAAATTTTAATGTAATAGCAGATATTTCTTGTTGAAACACCATATTCAAGGATAAAATAAATCAAAGGAGTTGTCCAATTGTAGCTCATTTATATTATTAAAATATTTTGAAACTTTAAGCTTTTGCTTTATTTTACCCTTGATGTATTTTAGTTGCAATTATTTCAGTATTGAATTTTAATAATTCCACGTTTTAAAATAGTTATAAAAATGAATTCGTTTAGAAAACTCACGACAAAAGTTTTCTTTTTAGTCTGTGAAAATTTTCTTTCAACTCATTTCCGTCAGCAAACACTGTTGTAGTAACATTTATTAGGAAGAATTTCAATTCAGGACAGATTCTAAAGTTGTATTCTTACACGAAGCTACATTTAATTATAAACGTCATTACTCAGATCCTTAGAAATAATATTGTTATCAACACATTCCAGGGTGGCAAAAATTCAGTGAGTCTTAAATGTAAATCTTTGATTTATTATACCTAGCTTCTGAAATGATGTGAAATTGATTGTTACTAAGTTCTATCCTTTCCTATTGTGAATTACGTATAAATTTTAAAAGTTTATTATAATTTAATAGGTTTCCTTTCCAATTTAAAGTACATTTTTAAAAATTAATTTATAACAATTATTTTTTATTACAAAATAATAAATTAACCACTTTACATTTGGCACTTAAATTTAAAATCAAAATCTATCTGATCTAAATGATAAAGGTAAGTTTCCTTAACTTAAAAGTAAAAATGTTTTTACTCTCCCCTTTTGACAAAGACGTCACAGCAATGGTATACATTGTTTAATTCTTACTATTCATTAAATGTCTACTTTGTAAAAACATTTCTTGAGACAACACAAGACTTTAACGTTGAATTATCCACTTTTTTATCTTTCATTATTACTCTTTCCAATTTTTTTAACAAATAAAACAATTTTCTAAGAACTACTCCATTGCAAACATCCTATAAAAATAATACATTGACTTCCTACAAGCACCCTTCATATCCACTGTTATTAGTACAAAATGTTCAACATGATCACCAACTGAACAAAACTTGGAGATGTTTTTATTGTAAAGAAAAAGTAAAGTGGTCTCAAGCTTATATCCAGACATTCATTTATGTGTGACAATGAATTATTTAAATAAGATATTAAATTAGCATAAAATGGGCGAGTCCTATATTAACTTCAACTATAAATGAAAAAACTACAAGACTTACGTCGACAGACTCTTTATTGTGAACAACAGCGTTTCAATGACTAAATCACCATCTTCAGTTGTTATTACTCTGCACTGAGTGTAGCAGGATAAACTGTTGGGAACTAATATGGCACGCCAACAAGACCAATCCCGTAATAATCACAATAATATAAACAGTCAGATTATTAATACGAGCATTCAGATGTTACAAATCCCTTATATCCTCAAGGAGCATAAAATGTTACAGGTATATTCTTTCTATTCTTAACTTTTCATATTCTTTCCAGATTATTTTCCTATTACATTAAGGAAGTCCTACAGTAACACCACAATGGTGGTATTGTTCACGAAAAGTTACTTTATAAAGAAAGATCTTCTACCTTCGTGGCTGTATAACATGCGCGTAGTGCTTGTAATTTGTCCAGCATTTTTATATTAAATAAATATCCATTATTGACATTTGATAAACGTATTTTATAAATAATCTTCTAAAGATTGAATTTGTTTAACAAAATAATAAAAATTTATTTTTGTAGTAAGTTAAAATTTATATCCAACGGATCAATTGATAAACAATACTAACGTACTAAAAAATCTTAAAAGATTTTAAATTCAATGTAAGCTTTGTTGGTTACACTCTTTGCAAAAACTTCAGTTACTTATTAACGTTACTCAATTCCTCAGAGATTTAATATAATATTGATATCATCACATTACCAGCAAGAATATATTCTATTTGTTTTGAATAAAAAATCTTTGATTTATTATCAGTTGTTTGAAAAGTAACAGAGTCGATTCTTGCCACGTTCTGTCCTTTCAAGTTGTGGTGTGCATTTCACATTTTAAAAGCATCTATGAAATTCGATTTTTTTTTCTTTCCAAGCTAGTACTTTTCAAATTTTATATTGTGAAATTTATCTTTGATGCTAAATCAACAAAATATGTACTCTCCTAACAAATGTATCCACGGTAAATTTATGTTTTAAAATAAAGATGACAAATAAAATGTATTACCAGCTCTTTGGATGCATATATATATATATATATATATATATATATATATATATATATATATATATATATGCAGTTCTTTCTTCTTTTTATATATATATTTAAAGAAAGAAACTTAAATTTATCTTAAAATAGATACAAAATTCAATTTAATTGTTGGTAGTTCAATTTGGGTGTTCGTTATATACAATGATCACGAACGTTCCTTTCTTTTTTTTTCTTCATAACGATTCTTACAAATTGCTTTTGTCTAGTTATAATTGAATTTATATTGGTTAAATAAGTATCTCCCCAATTCCTAAATTGGTTCCATATCCCATTCTTCTGAGTCAAAGCAAAATAAAGAGACTGAATTTAAACTATCTTTTAAATACTAATATTTTTAACGATATACGCGATTTTAATTTTTAAGATTAATATATGTTTTCCAATTTAATTCTCTATCAAATAAATTTCTAAATATTTAATAGTTCTATTTTATATTATTTCAACGCATTATATTAGTTGCAGTAACTTAAATAAAACTTAATCAAACTGTTTCAAAAGATTGAATTTCTTCAGAAAACGATTGGATTTATTTTTCCTTTTTGTTGTCACTTAAAATTTAATTTCAAGAGATCATTTGCATTAAAAAACACTGCCATAGAAATAAATCTTAAAAAGGTTGTCATTGCAAGGCAGCTTCTAAATTCCTTTCCAAGTCAAAATTAATTATTAACACGCCCCAATTCCTCAAAGCTTTTCATGTAATATTGTCTTCGCCATATTTCTAGGTAGAGTTCATAATGTAAAATGTTTGATTTATTCTTGGTTGCTTCTGAAGTATCTGGGAATAGATTCCTATCACGTTTCATCCTTTGTAATTGTGGAGTGCATATAAATTGTAAAAAAGAATTTAATTTGTATTCATTCTGTTTAATACTCGTTTTTGGTTTCATTTCTGCAGGACATTAAGATTTAAAATTACAATAACAAAATACGTACCCACGTAACGAAAATGAATTAACCACCTTACATACCTTTAAACATTTTATATGAAATATTACAGTCATAATGTTACACTATCTCGGTGGACTTAAATAATATTTTAGCAGGAGGAATTCGTTCTAGTTTCGAATAAACTTATTGACGTGTAAATATTTGAATTGTTTTAACCGTGTGAGAATTTTATGGTAAGATTTCATACTATTAATGTTGTTTAAATCATTTGTTAAAAAGAATGGAACACCAATTTTCGTGTTATTCAGAAACTTAATAAATAATTCTACACAAGTTTACTAAATCATAATTAATCTAATCCAGAAACTTGGAAAAACTAAATAAAATATAATTTGGTTTGTTGAAAATATGATTATAATTTATTTATGTAGGCTATATCTCAAGAGGAGACACTAACGTGTCTCCTAGTCATGGTTTTAGACTTGAGTTAATAGGTGGTTGTACATAATAATTTTTAAGAGGATAAGGGAAGTGGGGGGGATGGATAATATACTAAAATAATACATTACTATAATAATTTACAGGAAATATTTTGTTGCTATATCTCTAATACAACAAACCGCAGCCATTCAAATTTTATATTTTAATCAGTGCATACGAACTATATCAAGCATATACGTACCTATATATTTTTTCCAAACCAATTTTCAAATTTCGCTTTAAATAATAAATGATAAAAATATTATATGTTGTAATATTGTATGAGAACTTAGTCCAGAGGTAATAAAATATAACTTAGATTTTCAAAATAAATTATTTTTATTTTTAGTTTAAATTATTTTTGTTAATTTTCAAACAGTTTAGAGTTTCTTTAAATTTCATTTCTTTAACTAGAGTAATCTTAATTTTCACTCATTTTCTGTAAAACCATTTATGTACATCAATAATCCGGAAAAACATTTATGAGCAAGTCATATTTCTAGATTGGGACATTTAATCCTGACCTGAACATTAAACTTTATTGCAAAATCGTATCACTTTCCCCGCCCTTCTCAGCTTTTGATAACCCTTTAGAATATTAAACCTGAAACAAGTACGTTCTCTAAATTCTACTCAACAGAAAGTTCCCTTTTGAATGGCCACTTGTCACAGATCATATCCACAAATTTAATAGAGCCATACAATCTTTCAAACCACACCATGAAATAACATGGAGTTTATAATAAGTTAGGCTTAAAAGGACACTGTATTGTTACAATCGATGAGGTGATTTGAGCTCTTGTCAATAATATTAGATAGAATAAAAACTCGAACACAAGATGTAAATATTATGTTTACTTTTATATTAAAACGCGTTTCAACGACAAAGTCGCCATCCTCAGTGATAAATGAGCTAAACTATTATTTAACTATAACTAGTTTAGTAGTAATATTCTAAAATGAAAAATAGGTTATACATTATTTGTAATCAAAAATACCGAAACTCAAAATCTTGTGTATGATTTGCTGGACAGCTTTATATAGTTGGATTCTTTGCTGTTAAACAGCTCGAGTACAAGTCGACCCTAGTGAGCCAGATATAACCAAACTAAAACCTCCTTTATACAGACAACGAGGACAACTAGTAAGACAAACCAGTAAGATGGATTGTCATCGGAACTTTCTGAACGCACGCAAATGATTATTGACGTGCGCAATTTTAAAGGAATTAGTATAAGGAACCAATTTATGTATAAAAGCCCGATGGGCATTGCTCTTAAGAACAGCCGGTTCAGTCACACCCAGGATCCCCGTTTGAAATGAATCAAATCAATTTACGTTATTATATTTCACTCTTACATACCTCAAACAATTTGAATTCACCAACAAAACATATAAAAACAGAATCAGATAATAAAATTAATACTTTAAAAAAAGTTTAATATAATAAATATCTTGGAAATATTGCATTAAAATACATGAAATAAATGTTATAATATTTAATAAACAAGTCGCGCAATTCAAATAAAAAATTCTAATGATTGATACAGTTAAAAAAATTTACAAGAAAATATAAAATGTAATACTTTATACACAATTTCACAAATAAATGTACATGTAAATAAAAAAAACCTTGTAATTTATAAACAGGCCATACAAATAAACGAAAAAATAATACACGATGATTTAAATTAATTAGGCTAAATATGACTGAAGGTGAAAAAAAAATCCGCACATACGCATTAAAAGTTTCCCCAAAACTGCCAAAAACCACTTAAATACTATCGTAATACCTTGAAACCTATTCAAAGCTTTTCTAAAGTGAGAATCATATTTTATTCATTCAATATTTGTCTGAAATATATTTTAAAGCTTTACTTTACTGTACATTATTTATTAAACATAACATTTAAAATTAAGGGAGGAAATTATACAGAGAATAAATGATTTTTTTTTGAGGTAGAAATGAGTTCGAAAGACTAAACCACTGTTAATTAAATAACACCCTAACCTAACCTTCATGGGAAGGAGACAGATATGATTTGATCTCATAGATGATGTGATTTAGAGTGACGTCACTAGTGATCACGGATTTAATTATACCCAACTGGTTCTGTGTAAATTATAATTTCCTTCAATTTACAAAACTTAGAATAGAAGGACGTTCAAAGATTTTAGTTAATTTCATTGTGTAACGCCAGTATAATATGAGCGAGACCGGACTACTTTGGGTAGATTCTGTGTCCATTCCTAATTTTGTATAATTAACATTCGTTTTTGTCACGTTTCGACTTAAAACCATCTTCAGAAACATTCTATAAACTCAAGACAGTAACTAAACTGTATCAAGATTAGTGTACTTGTTTAAATCATGAATGTACCGCTTTTCAAATGATTGGATTATACAATATTTTCGAAATCTTTGTTTTGAATTTTATCAGTAGTTTTATAACTTTTATTCTATTCCGTTTGTGGCTATCGTTGTTAATAGTGTTACTGACGATTTTATACTTTTTTCATTGTTTTCGTTGTATGTTACGCAAGATATCAGATACAGATTGTAACACTGCAATTTAAATTATTATTCCATGTGTGGCTTTATGAAAATTTTAAAAAAAGATCGTTTCAAGATTAATAATAGTACAAACAAGGCCTCTAAAATAAAAACAGCGTCGTCTCCACTTTATGGTCGCATCTGTTTGTCCACTATTAAACTCAGCAGCTGAAATCGTGAAAAGCTTCATCTCTTATTTATTGATTATTAGTAATTGGAATTGGAATCAAAAGGAGGAATAGAATGAAATATCCACAACAATAAAATCAAATCTCTCTGAAATAGATTTCACGACCCGTCAAATTTATGTTAAGTTGTTAGCAAAAAAAATATTTCTAAATGTGTTGATAACAAAATAAGTAACACCAAATTTACTTGTATCAGAAAGAGCAATATCCAAATCGTCATTGTCAAATAGATTAGGTTTAAACGTAATTATTAAAATAACTAATAATATTATTAAGGTATCCTGGGTAATAGAGGAATAATTATTTTTCTTTTTTCTTTTTTTTTATTTACAGTAATATTTACAAAAAAACAGCTCTATTGTAAAATTTGCTGGAAACAAGAAATTGGTTTTTCTGATTTAGTTGTCCTCCTAGAAATGAAAAGAACCATTAATACTATATTTGTGAATATCATTTGTGTAGCTCAAATAACAATTCAATAATTCAAGTCAAAAACTTTTGAATTTTATTGTAGCAGTAATTGTATAAATTTCAATGGTTTAATTTATGTTTAAAGTAAATTAAAGTTTCAGTTAAAATTGTACTTTTAAAACTTGAATTAAAATAAAAGAACAGAAATGGTTTATTTAACTAACGTTCTCTTATCTTTGATTGTTACCCATCATGTATATTTCATCCGTTACTCAAGGTGTCGTGGGGTTGGCTCGACGTGGGGTTGGCTCGACATATTGGTCGCCCCATTCAATAGCAATCACTTCCTCGAAATGTGAACGGATCAGGTACCAGTCGGGCGGGTATTGGTTAGGTTAAGTTAGGTTAGGTTAGAAATAAACTTCAACAGTGCCTTATGAGTTCAGAATAGTTATGATTGGTATTGTGCTTTCTGTTGGTTTTAAAGAATACCAGGTTAGCCAAGGACTAGTCAAGACCCGAGAATAACAAGTCATACTATTCTGACAGACGACGAACCTCGTCACTTGAGTGTCGCTCTTCGGCTGACCGAACAAACAAACACCTCCAATTCCAAGAAGGGTTGCTCATTAAGCAGGAGTTTGAACAAATGACCCTAGTTGCCCCAAAGTGTCGAGCCAACCCCACGTAATCTTACTCAATGGGTAATGAGGAGTGACACAAAATACATTATCCCCAAACTTTGTACGTTACATATGTTTATGTGTTAATGTGGTCGCACACTGCTTTCAATAATAGCAATGACTACATAAATACTATAAGACACGACATAGGATAGGGAAATAGTCTACGCTTTACGGGTGCTGTTCGTCACAAGTTTGACACACAGCTATCAGAAAGCGCTAGCAGCAGGTGCTTGACTGTACGCATCCCACTTGGTTGAGACTGTACAACTGTTGACCTCTCTCTCACAAACCTTCTCACTTACTTCCGTCAGCATAGTCAGTGTTGTCAGTTCGTGCGCTGATATAAGCGATTCTCGACCTTCCCTCGCATCTCTGGTCCCATATGTGGGTTTCTCTTACCCGCCTGAAACATTGTTTGACCGTAGAGCCACCTAGCGCCAGTCACATCACTTCAGATCTTTAGCAGAGCGACAGCTCCGCACCCTAGCGGGTATTTGGTCAACTCAAGAATAAGCGTAGAATATTTAACATCACCATGTCGTGTCTTATAGTATTTATGTAGTCATTGCTAATAGTCACAATAACGCTACATTGAGTTTTACAAGACTCAACAATTATTCAAAGACAACTTTTACAATAAAATGTTAAGCATTCATCTGACACACAAAACTTTAAACTTAGGTTTGCGACGAGTAATAATTCAACAACGTTTGTAGTCACTTTTGTAAAAAGGAACTTCAAATTGTCTTAATTTATATCAAGATAATACTGTATTAATATATCTTAATTATTTCACACATTTTGTGAAAGTTTTTTTTTTTTTTTTTTTTAAGCCACGTGTGAAAGAGAAATTATAAAGACAGATTTAGTTGCAAAATATGGTGTTCCAAGCTGTTTTTTTCCCTGTAGTTCAACTTTACCTATGTCAAACAATCTGAGTAAGACAATCTTAGTAATCTGCATATAAATACACTAATTAAGCTAAAACGAGTGGATATAAACCGAAATATATTTGTCCATTTATAAATTATACGCACACATCTCCTTCCTTCCAAATTGAGACTTGAATCGAGGTTTAAATTACCTTAAAAAAGCTATCGCAGTACAACACTTCAATCCTGTCAGTTAGTAAGAAAGAAATGAAACAAAAACAGTGATAAAATCTCTAGCAAGACCGTAGATTAAATTGTGCATGGATTGAATAGCATTACAGAATTAAGTATATACCCTGATGTTGTGGAGCACATGTTTAAAACATATCACTCTGTTTTTACATCGGGAGTTGAAACAATAAGTCGCATTGCGAAAATTTCACAGTTTAATCTTTACAAACTGTCACAGAAGCAATGATTAATACTCTCTGCAACTCTACATAGCTTAATGGTTTGTTTCATAGCTTTATCACATCTGTTGTTTCTCACATCATATATTGAATAATGAGTAGATTTATAATCAATCTTCATGACACGTATTATACAAGTTGTTGAGCTTTTTAAGAAAAATATGTTCATGCAATCAATAATATTAATAATAGTTACAAACATTGTTGGTATAAGAACGAAAGCACATAATACACAAGTTGTATAAATAGTGAAACCTGAATTAACAAGAGAAGTATTTGCATGTCGATGGAATAAACGATATTAAGTTGAAAATAAGATAACTAATAAAATTAGTTCAAAAATAAACTAAATATATTTAAACAAAGTTAAGTTATTTCATGATCAGAATGTACACACGTGAAAACAATATTGTCCAAAAAATATCGTGTTCCAGTCTTAAGTGACATATTATTTCCCTCTACTTGAAAATAAATTTACATTTAAATTAATATCCCCGTCTTATATTTACTTTAATTACCCCCTCCCCTTCTATCCAAAGCTCGTAACAAATTACATCACGTGACTCAGAAGTAAAATAAAAACAAATCTGTTTTAATACGTTTGACGTGTCACGACTTAGTAAGCATATTCAAGGTTTATATTACACATGTAAAGAAATATTAATTTAATAAAATCAGCAGGTCATCGATTGTGGTATGATTATTGTTTATAATCATAGGTTAAAACGTATACATTTTAATCTTAAATTTAATTACTCTATTGGGATTATTACTTACTAGGATTTGATTACGGTATGTCAACCACAGGATTGATTGTCTTGGTAAAAATATAGGATAAAATAATAAACTATTTTTAAAGTTATTTGATGATGATAGATTGTTCTTATGAATAATTCGCAAAATTTTGTTCAGAAATATTTAGATGTGTGTAAAGAGATGTAAGAATGTAACTTGAGACTTCAGTTTATAGAAAAAAGACAAACTGTCGGTTCCTACGTTATTTTTCTAACGAACATAATACCGTCAAGGAAATTTTAATGTAATAATAGTAGAACCCCTCTAATCCGCCTTGGGTGGCCCGTTACTCCGGTTAATCAGACGGAGCTCGAGCTCGCGATATTGTGCCGACTTGTCGATGACTCATGGCCCGTCTGGCGCCATTCTATCCGGTTTGTTATCGCTTTCCCGCTTCAGTGCTGTGTCACCCCGCTTCAGAACTGTGTCATCCCGCTTCAGAAACTGTGTCATCCCGCTTCAGTGCTGTGTCATCTCTAGTGTTGTTTCTACTGATTTGCTGTAGTACAGTACTTGCAAAGTTTATATATATATATATATATATATATAGAGAGAGAGAGAGAGAGAGAGAGAGAGAGAGAGAGAGAGAGAGAGAGAGAGAGAGAGAGAGAGAGAGAGAGAGAGAGAGAGAGAGAGAGAGAGAGAGAGAGAGAGAGAGAGAGAGAGAGAGAGAGAGAGAGAGAGAGAGAGAGAGAGAGAGAGAGAGAGAGAGAGAGAGAGAGAGAGAGAGAGAGAGAGAGAGAGAGAGAGAGAGAGAGAGAGAGAGAGAGAGAGAGAGAGAGGAGAGAGAGAGAGAGAGAGAGAGAGAGAGAGAGAGAGAGAGAGAGAGAGAGAGAGAGAGAGAGACTTTATTATATAGACTTTTTAAAGTTTATATATCACTTAAAAAAATCTCTTTATATAATATGTAATAAATATTGACTTTTTTCGGATAATCCGACCTTTTTTACGTTCCGACCACACCCCCAGTCCCGAAGGTGACGGTTTAGAGGGGTTCTAGTAGTTCAAACCTTACTTGACAGAGCTAATAGTATTTGTTCTGATGAGGATAGTATAATTCGATAAATAAATTGTATTAAGGATGACTTAGTTACCAATAAATAGCGTCAATTCATTCTAATTAAAAAAAAATTGTAAAGAAAATAAATAGTATAAAGACAATGATAAACCCTTACATAGACATAGGCTACTTGGCAATCCCTTGTTTATGTATTGCCGGATAAAGTTAGGCGTGTTACTAGGAAATGTAATATTCGTGTAGCTTTAATATTTAAAACACTGTTAGACAACATTTCATAAAAACCAAAATTAAAAAGGTAACTTAGGGTACTAAAAGCTGCACTTACACAATTAAAAGTGAATATTACAAGCAATATATTGGCAAGACAAAAATACCTCTAAATATGAGTAAACATAAAAAGAATCCTGTAAAATCAGATAAATATTGTAATATAAGATTTAATTACTAGATAGACAATTTCAAAAAAACCGAAAAATATGTCGTTTACCCATTTTGCACACATACAAAACCTGTACGGGTCCATAAGCAAAAGGAGCACTGTCCGATTCACCAAATTGAAAGCCCTCTTGAAGTATACACTAAGAAACTCTCGCATTTCGGATAAATTTTATGGAGGAAGGTTTGCTTACAAATAATATAGGGAAAAGAAATTTTCACGGGTTTAAGTTGGTCATAAAGATAAAGAACGTGGGAGGAATATTAATTTATTTGGAACCCGCCAGGGAAGAAAAATATTATTTAAAGACCGGAATTTTGAAAAAAATATTACGTGAAAAAAAAAAATTGGGATTAATTATTAGGGGAACGATTAGTATTTATACTAATTAAGTTAAAACGCATGGCAACAGACAAACAACCTTATACATTTCCGGACGGAAGTCATACTTCCGGTTGCATAATTTCTATACATGTGTCAGCTTAGCCCAATGAGACATGTCCGTGAATGCAAAAACTGTGTTTTATTCGTAACCGAACTGCTACCAACCGTAACGGGTAGGTCGCCCTTGTGTGAAAACTTTATCTTTTAGCCACTAATAAGTGGTTTTCAACGCTAGCATAATATTAGGAAGGATACGTGAGGAGGCTTGCCGAGAGGAACTTGAATCACCAATTTAATTTCCCAACTCGTTCCAATTTGTCTCACCAGACTAAGCCTTATTATTTATTCTAACTAGAATTAAACATTTTTAGCTAAACCTAATATATAATAATACTAAATGTAACTTACGTAGTTATGGACTACATTTATTTAACATTGCATCAGGCCAAATCAACCATTTTACTTAATTTTGAACGCCGATGTGAATTAATAAATCACATAATTAGTAGGGAATACTCGTAGGCTAAAACTGATTTAAACTTAAGACCCATAATTCAGACTTAAGTGTCAAGGATGAGTTTTAAAGCCTACGGTTAAAAATAAAAGATATCAAAGTGCTAAAACAAACACATTGCGCCTTAGGACCTCGCGTTAGGCAACTTAAGTTACCCACCTGTGTTGCACGCCACATGTTAATAAATCCAATAGAATAATTACAGAAGGTTTCATACTTAAAGCTATTTTAATTCTGACAGTTTTAAAGATGCTAATGGTGAACATTTTGGGTTGATCACTCAGAATAGTATTAGTATAAAATCATTATAAAACGCCTATTACTTTCACAATATAATGTCTATACAAATTTGTTTGAGCTTCACTGACGGGTGTTTAACAAGTTACAACATTCCAACAATAGGCTAATATGAATAGCAGATACAATCGTTAAGTTACTTGGTAGTTTATTGCTAGAATAGTCTTTTTGTGGAAAGATTAATAAAGCTTTAATCTACAATGCACCAACGTTCGATACCATAACAAGCTAATTATAGAAACACAGTAATGCAAATTACTAACCCCAAATATTTTTCTGTTTCTACAAAACAAAAACACAACCATACTCTTGTCAAACTACCGAATTAAGTTCCTAATAAACGTTTATAAAGTTGCAGTTAAATTATTGTTTATTAATTTTATTGTGAGTAGTTTTATCAATACAGTATAAATTTATTCGCTTTTCTGCTTAATTTATAAAATATATATTCCTTTTAGTATGCAATATTTTTAATTTGTAATATCTTTATTAAAGCGAGACGTGTCAAAAGTAATCAAGCAAATCTGTTATTTAATTTTCCACAGAGTCACGTAAAACTGTTGTTATTTATTACGTGTATTTGGGAAGGGAATGCGGTTGTAATTAAAATAAAAAATACAATATGTAGATTTAAATTTAATTTAAACGGAAGTAAAATTGGTTTTACGTTACGATTTGAAAGTATTACTTTCGTGTATCTACTTTCTGATGTTAAGATAGTTTAACATCGTCTTGTACAGTATAACAAACACACAGAACACAATTCTCACAAAAAAATACGCCCAAGTATCAGACGCGTTTCAACGACAAGGTCGTCCTCTTCAGTGATACACGAGCTACACCAATCAAACTATAACAAACACTATAAGTTATAGTTTGATTGGTGTAGCTCGTGTATCACTAAAGAGGAAGACCTTGTCGTTGAAACGCGTCTGATACTTAGGCTATTTTTGTGAGAATTGTGTTCTGTGTGTTTGTTATACTGTATAATTTTTCTCATAAGTCAAGCTCAACGTGTAATATTACTTGTACACTAAACAAGAATTTAATCCTGTCTTTACCATTAAAAATCCTGAATATTTACCAATTATCTAAAAGTTTAAAAACTTTAACTCTAATACTTGTTTATATTCAAGAATTCAGATATTCCAATTGTTCTAGTAACCTGTTTTTCTGTATAAAGTGTCTCTCCTGCAGCGTACCTGTTAAAGTGATAGCCTCAATAAATGAGATGAAGAACAATGGAGCTGAAACTCGTTGTATTTTATCGTCAAGTCAGCGTAAAACATCATCTCTTACATCTTAGGTCTCTTATGTTCATTTACCGGTAAAACAGCAACTTCCATAGTATTTAGGACATTATAACGAGCTCTGTGCTGATTAGCAGGTGCACGAACAGCATCAACACCCTAAATGTTTCTCCGTTACACGAAGGTCTATTTTCAAAATTGTATTTAAAATATCTGATCAAATTATTATTTTCTAGCATCACTTATAACAAGTTAACGCAACAGTTCTTCCCTTAAGTTCGGAACAATATTAGTACTAAGTGAAATTTGATAAGCACCAGAAACAGTGTAAATTGAAAAACAATTGTAATCTACTCCAGTTCCTGGAAATGAACTTCTTTTGTAATGATAAAATTAACTTTGAATTTTAAATGAAGATATAAAATGTCTATATAATTTTAAATAAATATTGAGCTTGATTTGTGAAATGGTATAGAAGATAGAATCAAACTTGAACATTTATTTAATTAACACCCTTTTCAGCAATAAAGTCGCCATCCTCAGTTATGCATGCACTAAAACAACCAAACTATAACTGAGTTTAGTTTTATGCTCATGAATCACTGAAGATGGCAACTTTTTTGTTGAAACACGTTTGAATAAATAAAAGTAATATTTGTGAGAATTTCTATTCTTTATTCAGTCAAACTTAGATATTTTGTTTAGCACCGATAGAAGTATATAAAATAATATTATACTTGCAGTATTACAGAGAAAATATTTTGATAGAGAATGGGATAATAAAACTAAACTTTTGAGAGGTTCTGTTTGATCATTAAGTGCAGGAAGTAAAACTTTACTACAAGAATAACATCATTGCTTTTCATTTTTTCGTAAAAGATTGATTGCATATTTTAACCATTGTACTAACTTGTAAATATTTATTATTGATATAATCCAGATGAGAATCGCATTCAAAAGCAGATCTGAATTTCAAATTGGTTTTCTTTTATTGTATAGCATTAACTCGATGTATATCATTTGAAGAATAAATTTAGCTTTGTTCCATTAACCGCATTTCTTCATATGGAGTAATGCCACACAGTCGTGGTTGATCACAGTTTTGAGAATATCGATTGTTGTGCTCCTCCACAGTAGCACGTGTATGCTATAGATATAACATTAGTAAACAACTAATAACAAAATAATTCAAATACTTGATATCGTTTATAAATTCTTGAAATACAGTTACGAAAAAAGTCATTTTCTGTACGCTGATAACGTTTACCAAATGATCTTTTTTTTATGTTCTGGTTAAAATTTTTGAGAGTGAGTGACGTTTGGAACACTAAAAAAATTCCGCTTTAAAAATCTCACAACTTATCTTGGGTACTTTAATAAATAAACAGTGAGAATTAGTTGATAATAACAATCACCTATACTTTTTATTATTATTCATTTTTCGAACATTTGCCATCATTTGTTTGTTAAAAATCAAAACACGACGTTTCGGGAATAAGAATCAATTCCCGTTATCAAGTGACTAAAAACTAAAGAAACATGAAACTAGAAACTAAGCCTATGTAAGAAGTAAAATTAAATATGAATACCACCAACTTTAATATCTAAACATGCATCTCAGAGCTAAAACTGAGAAGTCAAAAAAAAAAAAAACAATCACGGTAAACACACAACTAACGTCAAATACGTCCGAAAAATGCATAATAATAAAATTAAACTTCCATAATTAACAAATAATTTCAAACAGAGAATCACCTATACTATTAGGAACATTTCATAAGCTAAACTAACATTGTATAATATAAGAAAAAAACACAAAATAAATATTTTATCAATATCGCCTTCAAGGATAGTGATAGAATTTTTCCATGTGTAGCCTATATTCTAACGTCAAAACAACTATTTGTTGTAATCCATTCAAAAAAGCTATTTCGTGAGTTATTAGCAATAAAAAATAAATAAATAAAATGGTGATGTCTGTTTTTCTCAAAACCGCTACACCGATTTATTTAAATTTTCGTGAAACGTAAAGATTATTGTACCAACTCATGTTGAAAATTACTTGTAAAAAAATCACCGTTTAGATAAAACCAAAATGAAACTTTATCCCCCTCATTAAAAGCAAGATTTTATTAAAATTTGATACAGGCTGAGAACAATTTTATGGCACGAGCGAAGTTAATTTACACCTTTGATTAAATATAAAAATATTTGTTCAATCGTGGCATCCATTATAAATTTTCACTTATTGATTGACAACTACCAAACATGTAGTTTTGGTTTTTTTTTGGATTTGGGGATGGTAGAGTAAGATTTGGGGATATTGCAGTCTGTGCAATATTTTTGTACAGTTAATTAAGGATTGTTTCATGCACAGACAAATATTTTACTTGGGACCTTAAATGGTAGGTTCTAGCAAAAGTTGCAAAAAATAGGAGTAGCCGATTTTAAATTTTGCTTTTTTAATGGAGGATAAGCAAAATATTATTGTAAAAAAATTAATATTATTTCAAGTTTTACATGTACACTATTAGTAACAATAGAATCTTTTATGTTTATTACTAAATTACTTACGTCTTAGCAATCTTGTGTTTAGTAGTTATTAATATTTCATAACAGCTGTTTCGGTATAACATATACCATCATCAGATGAAACAACAAGTTTACACAACACACTGATACACATTTCACAAAATAAGTAAACATAAAATGTTTGGTACTGCAGTACAAGTCGAAAATAATATAAAATAAAGTTGAGATAATATAGCCACATCTTTCTAACGTGGTGGTCAACTGTTCACTCTGAGTTAGAAAGATGTGGCTATATTATTTCAACATCATTTTATATTATTTTCGACTTGTACTGCAGTACCAAACATTTTGTGTTTATTTATTTTTGTGAAATGTGTATAAGTGTGTTGTGTAAACGTGTTGTTTCATCTGATGATGGTATATGTTATACCGAAACAGCTGTTAAGAAATATTAATAAATATTAAACACAAGATGGCTAAGACGTAAGTAATTTAGTAATAAACTTATTTTAAAGCATTCATAAGGCAATATGGAATTTATGAATCTTTCATATAGTAATTTTTAATCAAATCAGTTGAACGGTAGCAAAGATTGCCGTGTTGAAATACCTAAACAGTTTATGTGGAACAAAAAACGTAATATAAATCTCGTCTACACATAATTGCTATAACGATTTTTTTAATAATAACAGAGTAAGTTTAGTCAAGTAGACATGGATTATTTGACAACTTTATACAGTTGTGTTGGACTCGACACATTATGACAGATCAGGAAATGTTCCCCACGCGTCAACTGCAATGTAACAAGTACTTCTGTTTATTGCCTCAGTGGCAACAGTCCCACAGTCTCTTGTAATTGAATACATGAATTTTACAACACTTTACAACACGGTGTTTCTGGCGGTTTTATTACGTTAACTATAAAACATGTCCTTCTAAATAATGAACTCATTTTTAGTATCTGGGTTACTAATTGAATAGAATAAAGTACCTTAACTTTATTGCTTGTCTCTACTGGTCCAAGCAACGGGAAATGGCATTGTCAAGAGGGAGGATAATAAGTACTAAATGAACTTTGACAGTTGTGCAGAAGAAGGAGAAATAATAACACGGGTGCGAGTGTAACAGGCAAACTCTTACGGTTTGTGTTCGGCCTATTTCATATTCGCCAAGTAACTAGTACGAAAAGTACAAGATGGACAATATTACTGTTTTCATTACTACTCTCTAAATCTGCTAAAGTTATTTAGAATAATTTCTTAGCTTACGTCCGTCACGCGGTCACTCTTTTAGTTTATACAAATGAGGCAAGCCGGGACTGATTATTTCATAAATTCAGAATCACTATCCAAGGTTGTCAATACAATAAAATAAAAGCATAATAATTACAACACGTTGCTTAACCTAGTAAAATTTGTAGGTGTGGCTATGATAAGAAAATTTTCGGTCTTTTATATGCACACACTTAAGACTAGGGTTACAGCTGGCTTCTTGAACTCTTATAACTGCTTCATATAGGGTGTTGGAATCCATGGATATTACTAAAAAATCATAAAAAACTTCACGAAACCCAACTTATAACCTCCTATTATTACATCGAACTAATACATATTTAAGAGTAACTACCAGGTCAAAAAAGAGAGACTAGCTATGGGATAATAATTACATCAAATACATAATTAAGAAAGAGGTTATTAAATTAGACACGTGACGGCAAGTTAGAGTCTAGAATTGAGTCAAGTTATTTATAGAATTCAGTTTCATATTTTAAGTCAACATGGAATTTACGTTCTGTGAATAAATTTTTGAGGTGTAGTAAAGGAAATACAAATAATCGTGGCGGAGTCTAATTGAAAATGAGACAAAGCTTAAATAAGGACAAAGTTTTGATTGTATCAAATTTATATTTGTAACGTGTCTTCTATTTTATTTCCTTAATTACAATTAGTGAAATAATCAGACCACAAAAACGTCTCCCTACCAGTTTGTCATCCCCCCCTTCTATTATTAGGCTTTGATCTGAAATGGAGGAATTATTTTATTTATTATTATTTGAGACAAAACGAGAGCAATGAATAATCGGTAAATCAAAAGTTTTCTCTTTTTACTTTCTTACAATGACGTAGTAGAGATAAAGCTTATGTGACGGTTAAAATATTTATATTGAGATTTTACGGATATAGTATACGTTCCGAAGTTCACGGAATCCAAAAACTTGGATTTTGGAATAATATCTTTCTGTCGTCTTTACGCTTTTCTACAGATCAAAGTTTTCAGTCGACTTCAATCAACTTTGCGAATAATAATAATTTTTTTAATATATTACCTTCAATTTGAAGGTTTCTGTCGTAAAAATAACAATGAAAAATACAGTTTTCTTAAATCGTTAGGAACGGTTATGATCCAATTGTACTCGAGTGTAACTTCTACACACTCAAACCAAATGTATTTGTAACCATCATTCCAAATTCCGGTTCGTGATTAATTGGGAAATATTTAAAAAGTATCACAATGGTATTACGATAGACATATTTCTCAAAAACTGAACCAACCATTTCAATGAATTTGTATGCAATGTGAAGAATAATGACCAAACCTGGTGTGTATAATCGCAAATACAATAAGTTATAAGGTGGTGCAAAAATAAGCAAAAAAAAAAAACAAACAAAACATAGACCTTATACTTCCTTATTTGAAACTGGATTTTAATAAAATATAATTAACGCTTCTTACTCAAGCAATGTTAGTTTTAGCCCTATTTAAATATTTATATTAAACATTTGAAAGTTTTGAATATCAACCAATGAAATGAGATTTGTAGTGACGAAAACATTTTTTAGTTTCTTTTTGTTAATGAAAAGTGAAAAGTAAAATTTTGAGCGATTTTTTTCCCCCATTTTGGTGAAGAGCGAGAAATATGTTTTGTAACATTACGTTTTCGTTTTATATATTTCGTGTGTGAGGAAATAAGTGTAACAGTTGCGCTAAATTGTTTTAATATTTCAAAAATGGTGGTCGAGATACTGTAATTTAGTCATTTTATAAAATAAAAAAACCATGAGATTTTTCTTTAGTAAAATTAATCTACTTGTCATTTAACTGTATAAAACCGGCAAGAATGGATTTCTTCCCCCCTTTTATTGTTTTCTTTACATGTCAATAGAGGTTGTATCGCACTTGAAATTTATTATAACTGAAACGAAATTCTGATTTTGAATAAAAATTAAATCAAGAGAGTTTTTAAATGTTAAATACATGGAAACCATTCAAAGTCGTTTCTTTTATTCCATAAAGCAATTAAAATACACCCTTTTCTCGTCATTTACTTCTTTTCATATTTTTCGTTTTATCTTTTCTGAAACAATAAATTACCACACTTTAGAAATTACATATTCACAGCAAGTACTGTAAATTGATAATGAAACAAAAAAGAACTTGACACCGATGTAATGAAGTCACAAATAAAAGTGAATATCCTTGAAACTAAATCCGTAACATTCATCACATCATTTACCATAGTTGCTAAGCAACCGTCTTTGTTATTTTGGGATAATATTTTTGTGAACGTAAATTATCAGAGGAAGAATAAATCGCTTTATTCCACTTTAATCTCCCCCGAATTTGATGTTTTCTGAAAGGAATTGTGCACTCAATATAGGATCGAATATAAATGTAACACTGAACTCTCTGGAACCACAGTTACCTAAATAGCGGTTTGATTAGTTAAAATCAAAGGGAGAAATACACAAATATAATAAACCTTGTTTTCATATTGGTCATTTAATTATTAGTGTTTACGTCACGGTAATAAATTCTTTGTTTATAAATTAAATTTGTTCATTAAATTCTTCTTAATTATAAAGTAACTTTAAAACAAAAGTAATGAAAATTTTGTAGACCTTTTATTTTATCATATTTTAATCAAGTTTATTTGTTTGTTTTTGTTGTTTTGTCCTTAGTTTTGATTTAACAGAATATTGTATGTTTATGTCTACCAATTATCGAGAATTTCCTTTATAACCTCAAATATTTTAATAATTTATACTGTATCTCTTTTATAATGAGAGTGATTGTAAAATGCTATCAAAGTGACACATGTTTTTAAAGCTGTTAAATTTTGTAATTAATACAGTGTTTAAATTGTTCATCAAAACAAAAAAAAAATATTATTCAAATTCGTGAAGTTTATTTCGTATCAATACCAGTAGAGTGTGTTAGTAATGAGTTTGACAATTTAGCGAACACAACAACAAGCATAAGTGGTCCAGAATCTGATTTTCTTTACTGCTGTATAATGTTGATTACAGAAATGCGTTCATGTTACGTCATTCCATCAAACACCCAGCATGTTTAATTTTATTTTTGTAAACAATATTCATTTCAGTTAAAAACAAATGAATGAATTAAGTATGTTTTAGTTTGCCTGAAGTTTAATATGGTAAAGTTTTATTTTTAAAATAAGGTCGATGTAAACCTAGTTTCCAGGTCATACATCATGCATAGACAGTGTAGTGAAGAGTGATGGAGTTGAGGACAGACTCACGCAATCGAGGTGATTAATGGAGTCTTTGACGCTTTTAATATAAATGGAAGATCTCAATATTAGTTCAACGTTATACAATTCAGTCAATGAAAGTTGTTCATCATTTTAGGTATTACAACAATCGGCGATAGAAGTAAGCTTAAATTGGTGAATTATTACGATTAATTTATATGTTAGATAATTAATCGTTTTCTGTCTTAAACTCTATTAAGATCTGTAACATGTGTTATGTTCCTAGCTTAGAAAATAACACCCACATAGTTTTATTTAAATGGAAATTTTATCAGGTCTACTGATCAAACTGTAAATTCTAAAATATAAAATATGGGACACTTTGCAGTTCTAATTTATAATTGCAATTTTTTGTCGAAAATGTTTTTTCTGTGTTGCCTTATCAGAACTGACACATCATGTGTGTTATTGGGAATAAAATATTTGCATGTTACTTTATTTATATACATGATGCATGTTTCTAGTATACTTTCAAACTTATGTAACAAAACATGTCTAATATAGAACAATGGGAAGTGGACAAGACAACTGACAGATACATTTACAAAATGGAGAAGACAAAGATGTGAAGAAAGGTATTACCTTCATTGCTGGAAACTTAACTAAATTGTCAATGTAATAACAACATTTACTAGCAAAAACACTTAGTAAAAATGTGTAATTTAATATTGAAAACTTAACACATACTGATCCTTACAAGTGAAATATTACAATATCAACTACATACCTTCCTGTAATAAATAAAACATAGCAATGTTGTTAGATAGTTTTCATAGTAAATTGGAACACGCATTATACTCGTTATTTATGAATGATTACACTTTGACAATTTGTAGTACAGTTTTAAAAAAGTTAAAAAGTCCATCTTGCCTAAAGCAGAATCTTTACTTACTCATCTATCAAAAAACAGAGACCTCACTTCCCTTAATGGGTCAAGGTTGTAAAATTAAACCTTTAAAGTTTATTAATGTATTTAGCTCAATGATTTAACTGACCGTAAACACACGTAAAAATTGAACATATAAGTTTCAGAGGAATCGATAAATCTAAATATAAACATTAATAATATTATATTAAAAGTAATTTCTCACAAGAAACAATATATCAGATTACAGAAATGTTCAACTTAGGAGCTACATCTTTTACACACTAGTAACAATTATTTCAAATTGCTAAGCTGGGACATTCTAAATAGCTGTACTATACAATAATCAGGGCAGTCTATTATTACTGCCCAGGTGATAAGTTTTACTTTTGAACAGGTCTTAACAATTGTTAAATATTTTTGTTGCCTAAATTATTCACCAGACTGTATCTGTGACATTGTGATGTCAAAGAGAGGCTGTGTAACAAGATTAATGTGAGGAGTGAGTTACAGGAATCTGTCTGATTTCTTCTAAAGACGATTAGGCCGATTTTAAAACATAGAATGAACGTTTTTACTTTTTTCTGTGATAAGACCTTTCCTTACCTCATCTACATGTGCTGGAGGTGTGAGAACTGTACAACCCTTGATTCCGCTTTTACTCATAAATGTTCAAACTTTCCTTAAATTTAAAAAAGTAAAGGTAAATTAAATAAAGTAGATGTGTAAGCTGCAAAAGTTGGGCCCATGAAATGAGTTCTGACTCTGAAATTAAAGGGTGGAAGACCTAATCTGTGTGAATTTTGTAAACAGAATTAGAAGTAATAGAATTCAATACAATGTTTTATTTACCCAGCTTGTTTTTATTTATTTTATTTTATATTGAATAAGCTACTTTATAATTTTAACCATAAACATAAGAAGTACATTAACTATTTTTTTTTTTAATTTTAAGAACTAAATTGTAATAACTTTATAGTTATGGAAAACAATGTTTGAAAAGAAGTAATCTATATATTTTAGACAGTATTTTCAGTTATTTTCCTTCATGTTTAACTGTGTTCCAAGGTACATTGGGTATTTGTACCTTGGAGAACTTTGTAAATATTTATAAAACAAGTTTAGTTGTGTTTTACTAGTAAAATAATGTCAAGAAGACAATGGGATATGATAAAGCATGAGTCAATGGTTACTGCTAGCGTAAATATAACACAAATATATGGTCAGAAAAAAAATATATAAACTTAAAAAGTGTTCCATGGTACAACAGTCTCCCCTATAGTTTAAAATTCGAAAACATATTTCGATATATGAAGAATGTGTCTAAATATTAATCTCATATTGTTGCTGAATCGACACAAAAACTTTCATCGTCAAGCTGAAATTTTTGGATTTTGTTTCCAACACATTTCTCTTTCATTGGACAAATTGAATCTGTTATTTGTGACATGTGTTGTTATTCTGTCATGAGTAATTATATTTCAGGGAATTATGAGAAGGGTTTGACGTTCAAATAATAATAATGTTATTAATCTACGCTGTCAGCAACATCGGATTTGGTTTGTCAGTTCAACTGAAACCACCAGCGTTCAATTAAAAATTATGGTGTGTCATCATACTAGATATTTTATTTAGATTTAACAATTTATTTTATATGACAATGCATTTATTATAATTTTAATTGAAGAAAAAACCGATTTAGTTTTAAATTATTCAAATATTTAACCTACTAATAATATCAAGTAAATATCTTAAATATCAATTGTTATGCATTTTTGGAAATATTAATGTATTACGTAAAGATAGTTCCAACAGAAAATGAATAAAAGTTTATTTCAACTGAAATACAAAAATTGTGAAATAATTATAAATAAATATAAATTTTAGATGCATTGGTTTTTAGTTTTTGGTTATAATAATTCAAAACATAGAGCTACTTAAATGGAATCTATTGAGTTTACAAAGAAAAAATTATAGATAATGGATTATTAAATTTAAAATTCAAAGTTAAAATATAGTTAAAATTACAAATAAAATACATTTTCAGAGAAAATACAAAAATTATTGCAGAGATTTAAAAGTTAGTTAAACAAATAAATAATATCTGATTCATATTTTAAAAGATTTTACTAAGTACTTTTTTTATTTTGAATTGTGAACATTGTTCTTCAATAAATTTTTTCTCAATAAATGAAAATCAAGACTGAATGAAGAAATAAAGATTGGTCCTTATATATTGAAAAATACAATTTGAAAGATGGAACTAATTAGTATTTTAAAGAACTTTATATACAGAAAGAAAACCAGGGAAATAAATCTACCTTGAAATAAAACTAGCATCCAAATTTATTGAAATAGGGGGTGAGTATTAAATTTTAAATAATTTAAAGACTCAACAACCGTCACTTTTAAAATAGTTTTACATTAAAAATCTCCCTCAAATTACAAAAGTATTATTTTTAAAATTAAAATTTGGAACCAAAGTGCTGTAATGTTTTTTCAGATACAACAGTTTTGAAGTACTTTGAAATCAAAATATGTGTTTTAAAAAATTATTATTAGTGCATGTCTGCATGTTGTAAGCCGTACAAGGAGTGCTTTATAAAAAAATACAACTATTTTAATAATATTTCCAATGTAAGCATACCTAGAGGGAGTTCATTTGTTTACAACTCAAAATTTGGTGGCAACTGTAGTAAGAAAAAACTCAAAATATCTCAATATCAGATATACTTAATTTGATTTAATTTACACTCAAGTGTATTCTTAGCTATATACATATATATATATATATATATATATATATATATATATATATATAATCTTCCGGTTAATCCGGACTGAACGTTAATTGACGATATTGAGGTATTTTTTTAAACATTACCATATTATTGGTATATACCATCTTATAGAATGAGACATTCTGAATTTAATAGTGAAAACCGCAGGTCGCTAAGTCAAACCGTTCTTGAGATATCGCTTGCGAAGCGAACAAAGAATTTACATGATTATCGCTGAAAAACTTCTAGGACTTTTTTCATTTAAAAAATTCTATCTCCTAAAGTTTTTGAGAAATTACGATGAAACTTGGAATACATATCAAAAATATTTTACTCTTTTTACATATTTTATTGAATAGCGATGATTAATAACTCAAACTCTAGTGCAAAACAACACGTTACCAATTTACAATTCATGGTTTATTTTCAGCTATTAGGTTATAACTACAGAACTGATATTTGTGGTGACGAATAAGTTAGGTTGGTTTTTTTTGTTTTTGGTATAGGTTAGGTTACGTTAGGTTAGGTTAGGTTGGTTATTGTTTGGTTTTGTGTATAGGTTAGGTTAGGTTAAGTTATTTTTAGGTTGGTTATTATTTGGTTTTGGGTATAGATTAGGTTAGGTTGGTTATTGTTTGGTTTTGGGTATAGGTGACTGAAAACGTTTCTTTAATGTATTTACAACATTAATTGATATAGACTTTATTATATGTATACTGTAAATTTGTTTTAAGTAGACACGATTGATTATTTTATTATTTGCATAATTATTTCTTATTTCATAGAGATAACTTATTTAATTACAATAAATCAAAAATTTACAAATTGACGTAGTTTTTACAAAACACAACAGTCAGTTCGTTATCCATCAGTCTTAAAATGACACAAATCATACAGCACACAAGAGACGTTAATAACAAATTTACAGTCAATTATAATTTGTGGAGTGTGTTTATGAATTTCCTAAGACGTGTGATATCTTTGAGTATAATTTCTGATGTAAATTGTAACAAGGGTATTTTCAAACAGCAGTTTTAATAAATAAATAATGTCATAGTGTTGTTTGATGCTAACATACAATAAAGCTGATATTAAAATTTACCAACAATGTTAACCTTGGCCCATTACTTTACAATTAACGTCATTCACAGAGGTTTCAATCCCGTGATCTCTACTGACCTAATATCACTCTTAGGTAACCAGATAGAGATTAACAATTAGAAATATTTGTTATAAGATAACTGATTTATTACAAAACGAAACCACACTTGCACATAACACTTAACTCTTATAATTCCCTACAAAAAGGCTTCGACCAAATTGCACTCATGTCTCGATAATAAGCAACTGTCATTCATGTTCGACACTAACTGAAAACTGGCCGAACAAAACAAAATTAAGTGGCCATGATTATTTAGACTTATTAAATGTGTTTAAATTACGCGGAACAGAACTTTGAATTTATGCTAACAGAACTTTGAATTTATGCTAACAGATATCTTCAGAAAATAACAAATTTAATTTATAATTAAATCATAAGCTTTATGTAGTTTACCTCCACAATTTACGATAGTAGTGTCCATTATAAATTAAAATATAAAACTGAATCCTATAGTTTAACGTTTTTAACTTCAATAATATGGGAAAATAAGATTTCTATATGTTGATACAACTTACACGTTGTACATATCCTTCCGAAAAATATATCACATTACTTATTCGTTTGTAAAAACTTTATTTATGAATGTATAATATGTATATATGTATGTAAAGCTTATTTTGATTTTTTAAAGATCAAAAAATCAAGAAACCTTGGTAAATTTTAAAAGATTTTCTTATTCCAGTGCATTATATTGAACACACTAATTTCGAAACTTCCACCTTCATGTCTAATACGAGATTATAAATGTAAACCAGACACATGTTTGTCTGTGAGAAACTTATTTGCACTTTACATTTATTTTGTTTTTCCCCTTTTGAATATAGCCAAAACTATTTTGTAGCTTACTTCAATGTTAAAGTATTTGCTTTTTATTTTATGCAGGTTTATTATTGTCATATAATTTTATTTATTTAAAGATTAATTTCAATTGAGAATTTTGTTTTCAAATATTTGTTTTGTTTTTTGTTGTTACAAATATTTTATTTCTAATCTAGAGATATTTTGTTTCTTTTTTTTAAATGGTAGAAAAACAAACTAATAATTTATATAATTGTAAGTTTTTTTTTTGGAAAATTTGTGAATTTACTAATAATAAAGTGTTTAACTTAATTCAGTAACAAAATTGAATTGATTTTTTTTTTTTCAAAATGAAGTGTACGTCTATTATTTTGTTTCCTTCCATTCATCAAGAATATTTTTGTTTGTATTCATTATTCATCACAAGTATTATGAATTATATTTTGTATCTCTTTTCGGTTGAGATTTTTGCTTTGTGCGCGTCTGTGTGCGAGCATTTAATGACTTGAATGAGTGTATAATCTTCTAAATTAGAATAATTCAATACAGAATAATATTTGTTATTATTGATATTTCACGACACTTTTCCAGCTCATTATTATACTTTCTGCAATTTTAATGTTTTTAATAGACTATTATATTGTAACAAGAAAATTTATCATTATCTATTGTTTAGATTTTGGTATATGATCAACTCTGCCTCATACTAATGTAGGAAATTTTTATCGTAAAAATGTAATCCAATGAAAATTAAAATAAAGCAAAAAGAAAACAAAAAAAAACTGAATCATTTATTTATTTAGTAACAGCTGGTAAAAACAATCCATCCTTCAGCAGTATTTTTCTGTATATATATCAGCAGTATATATATCACATTAATCATGAAACCTATTTATTGAATATCGGGGATACTGTGACTGACCTAAATGCGTTCAACTGATTAGGAAAAAAGTAATTAATAGTTCGTGTAAAATGAAACAAATAAAACATATATTGAACTTTTTAATTAAATACCAATGCTTGATACTTTGACAATAACTGGATTCTTGCATTAACTCCAGTTTGTTTTATGTGAAACTCATAGACTATAAATATCCCTTAAAGTTAGTTATTATAAAGTGTATTTAAAACGAAAAATATTATTTTAAAGTTTAATGTAATTATTTAAAACAGAAAAAACATAGTTTGTTTGAAATATACAAACTGCGGCAAAAGACCTTTAGGTCGACGCCGGTGAGGCCTCTGACGGAGGCTATCACAGCCCATAACATAAAAAAATATACATGTCTTTACTGCGAATTAAAACAGTGTGTATTTATTTAACTAGCAATCAATCAGTAATTACTGATAATCGCTTAGTGTTTGTATTATATCCGTGAACAATAAATACATAAGATAAGTAAATCGGTGTTGAAGTATGAAATTCATTTAAAAACAATATGTTTCGTTCAAAAAATAACGAAAAAATTAGAATCATAAATTGTAAAATTAACAAATTAAAAAAAGTGTATATAATGCAGATATTTACTATCGACAAACACATCTGAAGTCTTAGGCATTAAATTGATATTTTATTTTTATTTTGGGGAGGAGGGTGTCTAAGTACTTCAATCCATAATGAATGGAATATCGTTTATCCAAACAAGCGCATTCTACTTTGTTTTTAGTTTTACTAATGGAGTTTCAAATTGACAGATTTTAATGAAACCTGTGTCAAAATATTTGTAATACGTCTAACGTATTTTAGTGTTAATTAGATTGTTATAAAAATGTGATAATTTATGATATTTCAAAGCTTAATCATGAGTTTTGTTAGGCTCAAGACTTTCGTTTGAGTATTTTGTATTCAATAAAAGTGACAATATTGCCGTAAAAGCAGTTATTTAATAAATTATTTTCAATTTGTTTATAATTCTTTATTTGGGCGTTTTTTATTTCTGATAAACAATAATAACAGTTGTATCGACACGCGAATTGTTCAGTCCTATTCTAGAGCTCTCAGTGCAGGTTTTGTTAGCGGTTTTTTAAAAATGAAATGAAATTTAAAACTCTCTTCTTACGTAACTTTAATGGTTATAATGAATATACTTCTGCTCTACAGAATGATACTTTTTACTTCTCCTAACAAACCGAATAAGACACAAAATAGAATATCCAGGATAGACCAATATAAAATTATATTTTAAATCACCTTTTTAAAGTTTTTGAGATAAAATTCAAAGTTTAGATATGTTTTAAGAATGTTATTTCACCATCGGTTGTTCTTTTTCCTCCCATAACAGTACAGAAAACATTAAGTTTTTGATCAATAAGTCTCTACAAAATGTTCGGTTTTGAAGTTTTCCGTAAAATACCAAATATCTGTTATAAGGTATTTTATAAGATGGAATTTGTAAAAAATACTTTTCGATTTCAATCATATATATTTTTTAATAAGGAAAGTATAATGACCAGACCTGTATGTAAAATTGGAAGTAAAACAATATTAAGGTTCAGTTATAATTTTCATTTAATCACTTTCGATTTAAACGAAATATATTTTAAACAACTTTAATGTAATAGCAGATATTTCTTGTTGAAACTCCATATTCAAGGATAAAATAAAGCAAAAGCTTAAAGTTTCAAATATGTAATAGTATAAATGAGCTACAATTGTTTCGCCTTGCGGCATCGTCAGGCAACTGTTGTTGCCGCAAGGCGAAACAATAAAATTGTAGCTCATTTATACTATTACATATTTGAAACTTTAAGCTTTTGCTTTATTTTATCCTTGAATATATTTTACGCCAAGAACGTGTTTATGTGGCACACAAACACACGCCACAGAGATATTTAATACGCTATAAACAACTTGTATTAATCTCCGATATCTCTATAAACATGTGATTTCGATTAATCAACAACAGAGATATAATTGAAAGACAAAGTCCCAACACTTGATACATCTAACGAGATGTCAACGTTTTCATTAAGCCGCCTGTCAATTTACATACACGTTTGATACCTAACAACTCCAATTATTTCTGAACTGTCACATGTATTGAAACTCCGAAGTTATAATCGATATCTGAGGTATCGATTCGGTTTCTATCCAAAATGTTGTATTATTTAGAGTTAAATATGACTTTAATTGTCAATTATCTCATATCTTAATATTAAAACTAATTTCACTCACACTTTCATACATTTACCATGTATTCGTCTAAATATTTGTGTCTTTATTATCTGTTTTGAATTACCCTGAATCGAAAATAGCAGATTTCGTAACGATAAAAACTGACCAGTAAAACGACTAGTAAATAACATTTTGGGGCATATTATGTGTAGGTTCTTAAATAACAATGAAATTTATTCCGATTACAAATATGTACGTTTATTTGACGAAGATTTTAAAACTGTAGCTTTAGGCCGTTAAAAAGCTTTCGAAAAATAATTGTCCCTATATGCATAAGGGCGTAACTCGTGTGGTTTTAGTAACGCTTGACAGTTTTATTATATATACTTGTATTCTCATATATACATAGTATGTTATGTAATGCGGATATTTGTGTGGATATATCCGTTTCTTGAATATATCCAATGAGTCACAGAAAGTGTGTTTGGAAAGGTGTCTGTCGTCTGTTATCTGTGCACGGGTCAAAACATGTGGAACGGTTTAATTTCTTCTTTTTACAAGGGGACATTTTTCACAACATAATGATTTCTTTCATATTCAACATAACTTGGGGTATTTGTCTTTAAAATACCCCAATATAAAGATCTTTTCTAACTGTAATGATTCAATTTAACTAAAATGTGAAAAATATTGCCCCAACAACTGCAACAACTATGCAAAATCATAATAAAAAAATAATTGTCAAAAACAACTTTTAACGTTGTTCAAAAATACTCGACGTAAATTAAAAATACGACTTTAGTTGAGGGTGTTTTTATTGCACAAAACAAAATCAGTTTTATTCTCTTATTGAAACGTACATATTTTTTCTAAAAACAACTACTGAAATAACATTTTTGTTTGACAAATAACTGAGTTTTGAGGGAAGGGTGTGTGATAAAGTGTGTACAATGTTTCAGCACAGTTTATTTCATTGCAGGTTACGTCTGTATTTTTCAGTTAAACTTTGTTGACTTTATTGTCCACAACAATAATGGCGCAAAATTAATAACAATTTGTTTAGATCTAAAATGTATTTTTATTATTATTATTTTTATAATGTAATAGTGACAATTATTATGTAATGTTGTAAACAGTTAATGTTTTACAAGTAAAGCGAATAAATTATCTTTCAAATGCATCAAAACACACCATTAGATCATAACTGCCCTGTTTGTTCCACAACCAACATAGTACAGCAATTGTAACATGAAATTTGAATAACACAAAGGATATTAATACCGGAATGTTGCAGATTTTCTATCTGTAACAAGTAAATAATTGATATAGTGAGAGCTTAGCGTGATTCCGGTACTTCCGTGGCACAGTCTGCAAGGTGTTATCTTTACTATTTTATAATACTAGTATATGTGTTTTTAGGCTTACATAACATCCTCGTTGTAACTTGTAATATTAAACTCAGTATTACTGGTTTTAGTTTCTAACATTTAAAATATGTTTTTATTTCATTGTTTCAATATTGCAACAATAAAATCAATTTGAGTTATATATTTAGGGATATTTTAGTTCTAGTTTTTTTTACAGAAATAACACTATCATTGCATCTGGTATCGTGAGGTCTTGTTTTGATAGCAATGATTAAATGTGCACTGATAATGTTCGATCGTTCAAATTTATATTCAGATTGTGTATATTTAAAGTATTATCTAAATAATTTTACGTTTGGCGACTTCCACAAGAAAAAAATACATAATCTCTCATTGTAATTCAATATAATTTATGCAACTAGAATTTTGTTTGAAACTGTTCAGGCGAACTTTAATTTTGAGAAATTTTTTAAAAGTAAAAAAAAAAAAAAAATGAAAAACTACAAACCTTTTTATTTCTATACTGTCAAATTATAAAACATCTTCCATAAATCTGAACCACGCCGAAGGAAAAGTTAAAGACTATTAAATTTTTATGTAATTTTTATTTATTGGTTTCGATAAAATTTTTAATATTTATTCTGTTTTAAGGCTCTTGAGATTCAACATTTTAATTTTTAAAAAAGTAATAATTTAGAATTTTAAATACAGGCTACGTTAATAATCCTTCAATAAAATCGACAGCACTTTACTATTAACAATACATATTAATATTTTATGATAAAATTAGTAATTTATTTCTAATCCAATAAAAACAACAATTTATAATTCATTTAAAACTTTTCAGGTTGTTACTTAATAATTTAATTGTATATATAAAACGAAGCTTATTAAATGATCTATAAATTAAATTATGCAAATACAAATATGTTTGTTCGTTGTTGTAATTAAACCAAATAGTGTTATTGCGAGAGAGAGAGAGAGAGAGAGAGAGAGAGAGAGAGAGAGAGAGAGAGAGAGAGAGAGAGAGAGAGAGAGAGAGAGAGAGAGAGAGAGAGAGAGAGAGAGAGAGAGAGAGAGAGAGAGAGAGAGAGAGAGAGAGAGAGAGAGAGAGAGAGAGAGAGAGAGAGAGAGAGAGAGAGAGAGAGAGAGAGAGGGAGAGAGAAGATAATAATAAGGGTTTATATTTATTTATAGCGAGGTTAGGATTGTCTAGTCCTCTCTTCCTCGCAACCTTATCAAACAGATTATAATTATACAACGTGTATATCCTACATTACGAAACAAAACTAACTAATATAAAACATGAAACAATAATTAATAATTTAAACAACAAAATAAAATTATTTATGTTTGAGCACAGTATCAAAGATAAAAGATAATTATAAATAGACCAAAATTTTAAATTATAAACTACATTGTAGAAAATAAAATAAATACCAAAATTAAAGGCAAAATAAAATATTTATTGAAAGTTTTAAAACATTAACAATATGAATTAATTTATAATAAAAACTATGAGTAATAAATTTATTAAATAAAAGCAGTACACCCAAACTAAGGTCATTGTTATGATTTATTAAGGCTATTATTCATGAAACCATTCAAAGATCGTATTTTTTAAAAGCAACGATATATAAGTACCAGAAGATGGTGAAAAAAAGAAAGTAAGCCTTGAAAAAAATCAAATTGAAATGTCTTACAGTTTATTAAATATTGCAGTATATACATGAAAATACCAGGTTTAACATTTCTCATTTCTCTACTTTCAAACTTTTTTAAAAACAAACGTAGCTCACAAACTATTCGTCCGATCAATAAGAAATTTTGAATTGAGAAAGAAAAACGTCCATAAATTTCTGTGGTGTTTTGATATGTAAAATATCTCTTATTAGTTACGAGCAATTAGTCCTCGACAACAGTCAAAGGGGGTTGGTTCTCTTGAAATGTTTTAAAGCCGAAAAGTGAGCTTTACATTTTTGTCTGTTTCCGTAACATAACAGGTGCTGAATTAATTAAGTAAATAAATATTTCACGAAAAGCACGCTAACATAAATTGTTAAAAAGTCTTTAATTATTTGAAAGATAATTCCTAAAAATACTTTATTAGTATATTCTCAGTTACGTATTCAGTCCAGTTTAGTCTGTCATTAAATAATAGTCCCAGATTTTTAACTCTACGACGATATTTGAATGAGTCGCTGTCCACGTTAAGTTTGGGATATTATTTAATATTAGCCTAATATTAGTTTAGCATTACTTAAATTTCTTTTATTCAGCTGGACCAAACAGAACTCATTTAATCACTGTAAAAAATCGTTTGTTTTTATATAATATTAAACTAAACATATTAAAACCCTAATACATTACGTAAGCAATTAACGAATCTGATTTGCAAACAATGACAGCAGCGATTTTCCACACCTATTAATTCTATCATAGATTTCATCCAACAGTTTTAATTACATCAATTGACATCCATCACAATCAAACTATATTCTACAAACATATTGATGTCATTCATAAATAAATGCAATTTATGTCAACTGATCCAATAGTACGTCGGTTTAACTAGAACAGCATTTAATACCATAATAACAGGAAACAGTGTTTTTATGAATGCAATAAACTTTATTACCGTTGCATTATTTGTCACTTAATACTTTTTGTAATGTTAGTTACTGTAAAACCATCATTGCATACGACATAATACACATGTATAATAATAGTTATAAAATTTTAATTGGCCTACGTGGTTGTATTTATTACTACGCTATACTACTTATTATATCATTTTTGTCTAGATTAGTAAACCAATTATTTTAGCTCACTAATCATAATTTTAGGGATTAAAAATCAAAGTCAACTCAGATTAGACACTATGGCATGAGCACTGATCATCATTAGTTTTCAAGGGTTGCTCAAAACTTTATTTCTTATTCTGAAGGTTTTAATAATAAGAATCATGTTGCTAGTATTAGTATATATATATATATATATATATATATATATATATATATATATATATATGTGTGTGTGTGTGTGTGTGTGTGTGTGTGTGTGTGTGTGTGTGTGTGTGTGTAAATGTATAAATGTCCGTGTGTTTTTATATTTTATTTTAACGTGTTAACGATCTCAACTGAGTGAAAAGAACTCTGAAGATGGAGCAGATGCTTTGAAACGCGTTAGTGTTTAAAAAAGAAGTCACCTGGCGGAAACCATATAAGGTAATTCAATTGTTAGTTTTAATAATAGCCTAAATTACCAATTTCTTTACAAATAGTAGTCATTCAAATAATTTGGGAGTTATGTTACGTAAAAGACATCAATAATTTTATTAATTATTAGCAAATACCGCTATGCCACTCCGATTTTAATTGAATTTCATATACATTTTAGTTCTGCAATATCTAAAATAATGTTCTAGCCAGAAGATTTTTTTGCGTTGGGGACATATTGCTGAAGCTCTATTGGCCTCCGGCAGTACAGCCATGAGCCTATTGTGTTCCTATTTCCTTATTCATTTTATACCGACCCAGTACTTCTAACAAGTTCAAGTTTCTTGTGTAAAATGTTCTTGTCTAAATTTGTCTGGTTGTTGGGGTACAAAGATTCTTCTTCTTTGGGCTCCAGGAGCTCACGATCAAACAACACATGTACCGCGGTCTGAGGTACGAAATCGCAAAGACTCCGGGTATGGCCATGTCCGATAATAATGGCAACGATCTGTCTCAGGGACATCCTGTCATACTGAAAAAGCACCATTGATCAGGTCCTCAAAGAAGACGCCTACCCAATCTTTGGTCAGGAAATCCAGCTCAGGTTAGGTTACTACGAATGCCTACGTTAATTCTTATGACTACGTTCGTCAAGTTAGTGAATGTGTCATCACTCAATTGTTTTATTATGTCTGACTAGGTGACTTTATATACAGGGTGTCCAAAAGTATCAGAACAGCGTTATACTTTTGAACCATTGGGGATTAAGCAATAAAACTTAGCGCATTTATACTATCCCTAAAATCTACTTTTTGAAGCAACTATCAATCTTTTATCATCTTGTGGGAACGGCCAGCAGGGAGTCAGAAAAAAAAAATCTTAAAAGAGAACATAGATCGAGTTTTGCATCATATTAAAGTTCTTTGTTAGGAGAATACAATGCCGCAAATTAGTCCTCAAAAGGTTCTCCCAATACAAAATAGCGGCGGTTTAAAGTTACAATGTTGGGGGGATTTTTGACAATGGCTTAATATACTTTCTTGGTATAACCGACAATCCACGGGTAGCTACCTTGAGATTAGAGATTTTTAATTCAGGGTTTACTCCCCTACATCCGACGGTTTCAGTCTGGACTAATTGTCCAGTGCAGGGCCACCTCGAGCAGGGTGCAGTTCTTCACTGCTCTGGGACGCGTCTTATTGGTGCGACCCACTCCGTCGGTCTTGAGTACGGTTATATCGTACCCCTGAGGTTGCGGGGATGACCAGACATTCAACTTAATGATCATCTCCCCAGCCTCTCGACCCCGTCAGTTTGTTTAGTAATACATGCTTGGTAAAGATAGTTATGTGATAGGTAAGGTTAGGTTAGGTTTAGGTTAAGTTAGGTTAGGTTAGGATAGGTTTAGTCGAGTTATTAGTGGACAAATACGTTAGTGTTTACCTAAATCATGAAAAGTGTCACTGTCTGTCGTATGTGGAGTGCTTTACAGTAAAAACGCGTAAACTGATTTTAATAAAATTTTTGTACACGTGCTTATTTTCACTATTACTTTAGTGTTTACAATAGTTTATATGTTTAACTACTTGGGATAGTTGTCGTTATAACTTTATTATGTGAAGGTTAATGACCAAACCCAAGTGCAAAATAAAAATTAGAGTTCAGACAAAATTAGTAAATGTCAGAAATGAACATTGGTTTTCATTAAAATCTCGATTTACAAGAATTATTATTTAAGCTGATGCTGTGTTTATGTCACAGAAGATGGAAGTTACAATATGTTTGAATTGCAAGAGAAACATAGAGTTTCATCTAAAGTCTGAAATTACAAATAAAAGATAATATTTCTTATAAGAAAACATTTAGAATGTATTTAAGAATCAATTATTAAGTTGTAATTTATTATAAACAATTATCATTATTAGTCAATTTTACAGTAATTCATTCGAAGAAATTTATAAGAAGATTTATAAACTTTTTTGTTTTATTTCTTAAAATTGTACTTTCTTATATGAAAACAAAAAACAATGGTATTTCATAAAACAATGTATTTTTAAATAATGTTTAAATACTGTATAAACATATTAACCTATTTCCTTAAAACTATTTTAATTGAATATCGTGTAATTGTTTAAATCCTTTCCTATCCAATATATTTTATTTAACTGACGTTTTAGATGAAATTACAACGTTTATACTTACCTCTTTATACATTATACTAAACATTAATATGCATTAACATTACCTTATTACTTTTATTAAACTAACAGAAGAAATTTAGAAACAATTAAGTTTTATGATTAATTATATTTCCAGCAAGATATTAATAAAACAATTGAAGAACTTTATTACAGTTCTATAACTATTTTTTACCTTCAATAATTTCATATCTGTAAACTTTAAAATCAATGTTGAAACATATTACGAACATATTACACATGCTTTCTCACTCACCCATCCCTCAAACAACACATAACAAACAAGTTATTCTGCATGAGGAATATGTGTTGGGCAGTTGTCAATCAAAAAATGAAAACAACCCTCTGTCTTTGAAAATAACTTATGTGTTTATAAATGAAGACCCAAACTTGCTTTTCCTGTAAAATAAACATTTCTTTAGAGTAAAACGAATTATATTAAAATCAATGTCTCATTGACAGCGGTCCAGTTACTATTTTTGTGTTTAAAAATTATTTTAGAATCGTGGTATTGTTTTACTTCAAAGTTTTATTATTAAAGAAATATTATATAAAATTACCGATTTTGTAAAATTACATTTTTATAACAACAAAATGGATTGACTGTTTTGGTTCTTACTGAACCGAGAGATATATAAATCCATTATTGTATTTGTAGCCATATCCGATTGCTATTGTATATATAATATATTCTTATTTATACTTGCCTTAGCAATTCATATAATAGTTGCAAAAAGGACAAAGATAAATTATTAAATGACCAGACACAATTCCAGGCAAACATGATATTTGATAAGATTTCTCCCCCACCTCATTGATGACTGCCTAGTTTGAACATTTATTTTACAGTATGAGATTTAATAGAATTGATGACAGTCACAACTGTGACTCGAAAAAACTTAACAAATGATTCAAATGCTTGAGCAAGTGTCGTAATGTGTTTTTATTATAGTTTTATTTTGTTTGTGCATTAAATGTGATACTAATATGTTAATAAGTGTAAATACGAGAAAAGTGTTTTTTGCAATATTAGTTCTGATGATGCCTGAAATGAATAGGTGAAAACAGCTGTAAACAATGAAAACGTTTAAAAATGAATTGCTAAGGCAAGTATAAATAACATTATGATATATAAATGTATTAATGTGTTTTTATTTTTTTATCGTTGAGTTATCATAAAAATCTATAAATTAAAATAAATTCTGTCAAGTAAAATATATCCACAAAAACACACAATATCCATGCTTTATTCACTGTATAACCTACGTAGGCATGAGAAAATCAAAATTCAAATACTGAAAATATAAATGTCAGAATGGAAGTTAATAAAACTTGAAAGATACTGTTAGTGAAACATGGAGATTAATGATGGAAACTAAAACCCTCACAACGAAGTATTGTCGGGGAGATTCTGACAAATATGTTGCCTTTCCTTAGAGTTATTTAAATCATATATATATATATATATATATATATATATATATATATATATATATATATGATTTAAATAATTTACAGTCCAAAACCCAATACCAGCATTTATGTATCAACTACGGATCATAGAAAATGTTAAAAAAATTGTTTTAATTTTTCACTACTTTAATGTTTATTATCATACACATTTTGACTATATTTCCAGTTACAATAATACAACTTTTGATAATGTTTAGTTGGTTGACATCGTGTTAATTTAGGGATTTCCTCTAACTTACTCCACATAAGTTTACAATTAGTATCAACATTAAATTTTCAAAAACTACGTTCTCATTCCTCCATTAAACTCTCTTATTTATTTTATATACATACGTTATTAAAAATACACAATTAGTTATTACTCTAATATTTTTTTAAAAGTTACAGCTTATTTACAGTTACAGCATTGACGACGTTTATACAAAGACTAAATAATATAAGAATAGTTGTAAACAATTCTCCGTGTTAATGTCAAAGGTAAAAATAACATATTTTAGATATATTAGAAAATAAGAGACTTTCTTGTAATAAAGTTAATTTAGCAAGTTTGATAAAGCATATTTAAAATAGTTTTTGACTTACTAGGTTTCCCGGCTACAGGTTCTACTGTCATGTAACGGGATATATGGACTTAGTCTCAAAGTGTGTATAATTCTTAGGTAATTTAGTCTTTGTATAAGCCTTGTCAATTCCGTAACTGGTGAAGCCATGGTCGGCTAGACCAATAAATTGTAGAATTTAACAAAATAATTTGTGTGTGTTTTATTTGTATAACATAGAATTCTATCAAGTATCGTCGGTAATTAATAATAAATAATGTTATATGTTAGGATATTAACGCCATAAAAAAAAACAAAGTAAACACGCTGAAATAACATGATGGAAGCTAAATTGCTTCTTGACAACAAACACCTCCCCAATGTTTACTCAAGAGATGTTATTAGGCTTAGTTTTCTCTTTCTTAAACATTTTTTAAAAATACAATCTAAATATAGTGGGAACTAGCTGATGGCCCCAGTTTTACCTGGAGATAGTTGAGATAGTTTTATAAAGAATTTTTTTTTTTTTTAGCACAACCCTAATGCCGATACTGTGGAAATAAATTATGCCCAAATACAGCAACACACCAATAATTGTGATAGACATTTTATATTTAATATAAAGACCAGGAACGACAGAATGTTGATTTTACTAACGTCATTCATCCCTCTATTTCTCATTGAGTTGAGAAGTTTAACAGATTCTGTGTATTTCAACAGTTACTCAATGAGGACAACGAGGAGCGACACAAACTCTCATTATGTACGTCTCATATGTTTGTTTGTTAATGTGGTTGTACACTGCTTACACTAACCGGCATAAACCTAACCTAACCTAACCTAACGCTACATTGGGTTTCACAAGTGCCTAAACACATTTAATAAAAACTTTTAGAAATGAAATATAATTACCACAAAACTTTAAAACTCATTTTATACAGCGAGATCGTAAAAATATAATATTTCAAACAAGTTTAACTAATTTTTACTAAAACTTGATTAAAATGTATCTTCTATGTTGAATTTATTTTTATTTGATATTTAAATTTTTTGGTTATTTAGTGCAAGATTATTTTTAATAATGTGACATACCAAAAAAATTTATAATGTCAGATTTAGTCGCTAAATTTCAAATTGACGGGTATTTTTTTAAAAAATTTCCCGTAGTTTATCTTTAACAATGTCGACAAGAGCCATATAGCTAATGTTGTGCAATACTGCTCGTCCATACACTTATATCAAGCTGAAACTAAATATTCATGTCCGTTAGTGGTAAGCATGCTCCCCCTCTTCCCTCCTCTTATCCATATAAGTATTAATTAGATTGTAAACGTTTTAAATTACATTCAAAAAAGCTATCGCAGTCCTAATATATTAATCCTCACATTTAGTAAAGATTAAAATGAAAGCAGAACACTGTAATAAGAATTCAAATTGTGCCATATCTTAAAATTGTGTAAGGAGTCATTAGAATTACAGGGTTGGGTATCTTACACGATAGTGTCATGCCCATGTAATAAACATGACTGTTGTTAATAAAAAACAAGATCCGCTGGTTTTAGTTTGTGTCCTATTTTGAGAAATCATGAGATTTTAGATGACAATAGAACCTGTAGCCGGGAAACCTAGTAAGTCATAAACTATTTTAAATATGCTTTATCAAACTTGCTAAATTAACTTTATTACAAGAAAGTCTCTTATTTTCTAATATATCTAAAATATTTTATTTTTACCCTTGTCATTAACACGGAGAAATGTTTACAATTATACGTATATGATTTAGTCTCATGAGATGAGATTTTAACATCTGAGCACAATACGGTCGTTCTAAACAAATGTGAGAAGTTATTTAACAAGACAGTGTTTAAAATTACGGCTATGCAGTGAGTGTGGGAATGGACCTAGAGTAATAAAATATAGAAAAACAGAATCTATAAACAAATGTCCAAAAATGATTTGTATTGTCTGTAGATCTGTTTTTAAATCTTTAAAAAATATAAATACGAAATTGGATAAAATATTAAGTACAAATTTGGTACACAAATTTTGTGCAAACTTTTACAACTACCAAAACTTTTTTTCCCATAAAGGATAGACTTGTCCTCTGTGTTTTCACGGGGTTAAAACCGTCACGCGGTACGGTGAAGCCGTACTTCGTGCCCACATTACAAGCCGGGGGTAAGCAGAAGGCTTACCCCCTTGTGGAAATAGCTCCAATCCATCGCTATTCCCTGTGACCACCACTCCATTAAAAATTGTGGTCCCCAAATTTTTTTTTTTTGTTCTTATTTTTTGATTTTCTTACATTTTTACTCTTTGCCGACCATTCAAGGTTTATCGAGTATTTCGACTGCGACAGTCACCTTCACTTAGGTTTACGGAAGACTAACTTCACTTCAGGGACCTTCAATCAACCTTACGGGCGTTTTACCGCCACGCCAGAGGGTAACACATGCATGCCGGTCAGGTATCTTCATACCGCCCCCCGTCTTACTCAGTTTAGGCAAGTAGTGTTGGTGCACATTTACTATCTTTGTTAATATTATGTTGAGGTAATAAACATATAAGGTCTCCGTAATAAGATATTTGTTCCCTCTTAAGACAATTCCATGACGTACGAATGGAATTGTCTTAAAAATTGTACGTTTTTCAATCCTTTAGTGATTAATTTTACAAAAGGCTTGCACAAAGCCGTGTCCGTGTTATAACACTTTGTCTATACTATCCTCGTCAATCAAGACCTCTAAATCGGATAACCTCTCTTTAGTCACGAGCCTGTGGAATACGAGGACGACTCCTGGATATGTGGTCCACATTGTGTCTCTTGAGTGAATGCTAGTGAAGGGAAGTGATTTGCGAACCTGTGATTGAGTCACTGTGATTTTGAAATCACAGTTCGACCTGTTAGTGGTCGAAATGCTTAGAATTGTCCAAAGAACACATGATATTTAGTGGTTGTAGCTAAACTCAATATTTATCTACTAAAATAATGTTAAGAGTAGAGCAGAATCAGCCACCAATAGAGAAACACAATCACAGTTATTTCTTAGTAGCAATCACAGTTTGACCTGTGAGTGTAAAATCACTGCTAGTCACATCACTAGTGAATGCTCGGCTCGAGTGTATCGATAATACTTATATACCTCTCCCCCTCCTCTACCGTTTGCACATGCGTACCTAATCCATTTCCTTTTTAAAGTTTTCCGTAAGGAGATTGTACACGATTTACGCCGTGTAGAAAGATACCATAGGCTGTAGTATTTGCCGGTATATATACCGTCCTTACACTAGGCTGATATTGCTCCGGAATCTCTGCGATTATTTCGGTATCGATAAACCTAACACTAGGGGTAGCTGATACTTCCCTCTCAACATCTCTCTTTCATTTATTCGTGCACCACTTTCACTGCTACACACTTCAGCATCCACTCTCTCCGTCTTTTCATATCACTCTTCTTCGGTTTTAATTTCTTGTTTCAAAAAACACTCTCCAGTAGCAACGTGATACAATACACGTTGAATTATAAACGGCAGCGCTCCGATAGTCCCCAAGTAGAAACGAGTTAAGTATAAATATATTACACATTTACATAAAAAAATATAAAATGCAGCTGGCGCGTTCTACTAACCAACTTCTATAATTTTAACTGTAATAACAACACTACCTACAGAGCAAGGTATCTTTTATTGTCGCTAAAGAACACAACGGGTAATAGGGACTGTGCAAGATAGCTCAGTTGGTATAGTATCTGACTTCAATCCAGACTTTGATGATTTAAGTCTCACTGGGGAAATAAAAAGTTAAATGTGTTAAAACACAGAGCATGACATGTAATGTGTAGTGACGTCACAAGATGGCGGTCAAAATGGAGGATGAGCGGAGAGGATTGGCCTTGCTCTAAATTATTCAACATGCAAGAGCCAAAATCCATTTGATCTGGTTCCATTAAAAGTATTCAACTTGAAATCTTTATGTAACAAAATCTTTGTTACGAAATTATGTTTAAGTAAAACGAAATTGAGATATAATACTTTTGGAAAATAGTCTTCGTAAATTGCCAAAAATTAAAATGTGTTATTCAGATACAAAGATAATAAACCAGTCTATCCTATCTGAATTGATGGAATTTTTTTGAATTTGTGTAGTGATCAGATACATTTATTTCATCGGTGTACTGATCAAAAGTGTTTACATGACAAACAGTGTTTAGTATTATAAACTTGTAACATTTACCAGCTGAGTACTGTTATTTGAGTCACAAAAATGTAAATAACAATAAAATACTGCCCATAATAAAAATTATTTTTTGTTATTTCTGCAGTTAATCTATTAACATCATATCAATCTGTCAACATTCTACGGTGTTCAAACACTGGTTTCTGCAATTTTGAATTTATATGCAATGAAAAGTCAATAGCAAATTATCTTCCAGGACTGTAACAAGAGATCTAGATTTTTGTTAAAGTGAGGCAATAGCATTTCCAAGGTTAAGTTATCTATAGTTTTTGCCTTCGAAACCAAAATGTATATAAAAATGTGTATTATTTGTTATAATATTTATTATATTATAGTACTAATATAATAAATATTAGTACTATAATATAGTACTAATATACTAATATACTTATATTATATAATATATTATAATATTATTATAATATATAATATACTAATATACTATATATTATAATATACTAATATAATGAATAAACAAAAGTAATTATTTGTTATAAGATTTTTTTTTGTTGATTAAAATATATAGCAAATAACAAAACTAACAAAAAGGAAAAACAACCCAGAGATAACATCCATTTTTTAAATAAAACATCAGTATTCAGCACTTTTTTCAGTAACTATGTTTCAATATTGAAAACTGCAAGTTGGAGAAAGTTATCATGGACCGTCTTCAAGTGAAAGTATTTTAAATTTTGTAATAATTGAATATCACGCTAACAAATCACCCTATTCCAGTTATAACTTACAAATTGAGTGATTGACAATGCTTAGCCTAAATGCAATTAATGAAAATAACAATTCTCTTTCTCTATATTATCTTTAACAACCGTGAAATTTTGTTTAATAACATGGAATTTTTATTCAAGTGAAATTTTCGTACGCTGTACCCTATACCAAAGTAGAATACGTGAAGTGTTTCCTGAGTTACATGATGCAATATAGGGGATGATGCAGGCAAACATTGAGGGGATGTAATGCTCTCAGGGAAGCAGGGCTCCTAGCACCCCTGCAAACATGCTTATAGAGTATGTCTTTACTAAACAAAAACGTTAAATTTATTTTAATAAATAGACAATAATCATAGGTTGTAAAAGTTATGAATTGCTTAAGTTAAATTTTTTTCTCTTGACGTTGTTAAATGCAACAAAAAGGGGTCTTTTTTAGAAGAGCCCCGCCACTTTTAAAATATTTTCTATAGGGATATTATAGTAAAGGTAAACAAATATATTTCTATATAGTTTAAAATATTTTCTATATGAAATTATGAGAGGTTTTATCGTGAAGCGTTATCTTATCAATGGACGAGCTTGTCTTATCTACTGTACCTTACACGCTACCTCGCCGGCCTGCTAACTCAGTTTGTTTTGGTTGCTGTTCCATCATGTCGATGTTACTATTAGCTCGTCAAATTATTAATGACAAAGAAAGTGCAGTGCGTTTTTTGCAAAGTAAAAATATATTACATTCGCAACGTGAGTGATATAAAAGTGGCGGGGCTCTTCTAAAAAGGACCCAAAATATTAACTATGATAATATTTATATATTTTAAACAATAACGTTGTTGAGGACAATTTGTAAGATTTTGTTTAAAACGCCTGTATATAACTATCATTTTCTAATTTATATAAGCATATTAGTTAGGTTCTACCACGTCATGTAAAGTATGTTTTATATTTAAAACTTAAATTTTAAAAATAACATACAATACTAGTATTACTTAATTTCAAAAGATTACATTATTTCTTTTTTTTATCAGAATACGAGTTGATAAACATATCAGCACGATAACACTACTGATTATATCATGGCGGATTTGATGATTGCATTCTTTATTTTTTTAAATTCAGAGAAACATTTCTGTAGTACCATTTAAAATAAGAACCTAGGAAGGATGGAAACATGTCAAAGTAAAACACAATTATATTTATTTATATACATAAACGTTTATTTTACAACAGGTAATAACCAATATATAGTAAGGAGGAAACGGCCAGGATAGGGCTCAGGTATCCTGGCCATTTCCAACTTATTTTAATTTTAATTTACATTCCTTAATGTTTTATTTTTTAAACAATAACTATCAAATTATGACTAGTCTTAAATAATTATCTACTAGTACATTTTAACTTAGTTTAGTTAGTTTTGTGAGGAAGATTTTAAAATTTTAAATAAAAAAAAAATTAATGAATGTTATTATACTTTATTTTTGGTTAAATCATACTTTTCTAGGATATTAATATCAGGATCAGATGCATATAAAAACTTTATAATATTCTCCAATTTTATACTGGATTTATATATTTTTATAAAGTCGTATATGGCACGTTCTTTGCAATTAAATCAATTTGAAATAGTAATATTACAAGTGGTATATTAGTTTGATACAAGGTAACTCTCAATATCAAAAGCTTTTTTTATAAAACTTCCAGTTACCTAACTCTTTAAAAAAATTAAAATGGAAACTAGATACTGTATTTTATTATTCACAACAAAATCTGTTGAAAAATTCATTCACATATATCCTTTTAATGTTTGCACAGGAGAAATATAATATTTACCGGATCATTATCACCTACTGTCAAATAAATATAATATTATTGAAGCATGCAACTCAAATATAAAATAAGAAATTATGTTTATCCAACTGTTCTCGACTGACATAAAAAATTAATATGTACAGTCATTTCTACCGTAACCATAATAAATTTATATGATATTTAGTAAACTCATTTTTATTGAACTACTTTTTAACAGTGGCGATATTATTAAAACTTTATTACTGTAAACTAAGATCTAATTTTTTTAAATATGTTTAGGAGCTGCCAAACCTAGTCTTTTACTTTATTTGAAATTTAAACCTTAGACATATTTTTAACGGACTTTGAGAAATTGAGATAAAGATATGAGCTATAATAAACTGCTATGGAAGTTAGAGATAAAATTAATTTTATAATGGCACAAAATATACTGTTTATATTTTTGTAGATATTTACTTTCAGGAATGTAAGTAGTTGTTTTTTGTTTTCCAAACGTGTCTATGTAATATGGTTTAGATTAATTTCCTATAAAATGCTCTGTGTTCATCACGAAATTCAATAAATAACTAACTTCAATCAAAAAATTAGTTATAAACATCTGATTTTATTCTGTCACTTAATACGTTAGAGATCAACTAAATTAACATGGTTTCGAATATATTGTATTCATCATCAGCTTTCTAATGAGACGTTAATCGTTTATAAACACGAGAACACGCACTTTGTAACAACAAGTAAACATAAAACAATAGCATTTTGTTGTTGCGTCAAGTATTGTACGTTATAAAATTATTTTTAATAATTATAATTAAAGCAGAGTGATCTCGTTCTTAATAGAAATGTGACGATGCATTTGATACTATGATAGATTATGTAACCAATAACCTATCACTTGTTGGAATAAAATCATGTATTTTTAACAAATTATATATTTTTAAATCAAATCATGTTTGCTTTTATTTGTTTAAGATATTTAATACCGGGAATTAAAAATTTGAACTTAATTTAATTTATTCTATAACAAACTTTTAATTTTGTCAAAGTTATTGTGAATTGTTGTTACTAAATCCATTATATTCAAAGGCAGAAATGATAATAACTATCAGTTAAAAAGTCAATTTTTAAGAATGTAATATACAAATATATTATTCACAAACATTGCGCACAATTTCTTCTTTATTCATAAATAAAAATTAATCATTGCTATGCGCAATAGATGTTTAGTTACCAAAATTGGTCCAGTGGACATATTGTGATAGGCGACAAAGATTATTTAAAAAAAAACCTTTTAGAGTCAGAGGATTCTCAAATGGCTAAATTTACAATAACAATAACAAAATGTATCAATTCTCAATTAAACCAATAACTTCCTCTTTGCTCAGTAGATGTGAGAAAGTTAAAATATAGAGTTTAATATTGCAATAGTTAAATTGTACAATAGCAATTTTGATCATATTTCAAAAGTTATCAATCGTAATTAGTGTATTTAACCGTAGTAAAAAAGTGTTCCCCAGGAAATGGGAAGACAAAAATGTTATTTTTGATCAAGTACTTGAAATTGTTTGGCAGCTCTTTGGGTTAAAACATGTCTAATGATATTAATTCCCCTTCCAAACGTCCGGTAAACAAATTTACAAAAATTATTTTGTTACTTTTTTATACTGAGTATGGAATCCCATTGGATGGAACCAGTAACCTAAATAATAACAACTTGGAGCTCAACAAAAACTCCCATGATTTACAATTAATTCAAAATAGTAATAATGTAAAGAACTATAAAATTTCATTTTAATAATTAATTTGTTTAAAAGGTGGATATTGCTACATAATTTTAGTATACAATAATGGTGTAGGCATACTATGGTCACGAAAGTGTGAAATTTTCCCAATACATCCAGCATATTAAGAAGGATAAACTAAGCCACAGTATGTATCTTAAATAATATATGTGGGAAGTTTTCAAAGGGAAAAGCTTTGGAAATTTGTTTAATTATAATAATTAAACTATTTTAACTCGTTAGATTTTTATTGAGTTGTAAACAATAAACTTAAGCTTGAATAGTAAAAGAAAGTATTATATACATTTATATTTGATGGAATATTAAGTTCTGTAAATGTTAGGAACTCTTTTTTTATTACAAATATAAAGTGTTATTGATTTAGACAATTTTAAAATATAATTTATGTATATATAGTTGAATTTCAATCAACATTTCTAATTTAAAATTAATTTTATGCCAACAAGACATTTTTTCAACAACCCTGTAGTTGATGTAAGTTAATTGAAATTCATTTGGCAGGTGAGAATTCCACTTCTTGTAATAGCTCAATTATTAATTATACACATGCTTCTTAGAGTTTCAATAGGAAGTATAAAAGAGAGAGTTTAGGATGTAAAGGTCTTTATCAACTGTAATTACTAGCCTGCCAACTAATTTTCAGTTAACGGTACTTAAATACTATTGAAAAATAAGTCTTTTACATTACACAATATTTTTATTATTTACACCAAAACAGGTTTCCTGTTGCTGCTCTTGTACATTCTTCGCTGATGTCTGCGTTTAGAAGTTTTTTGTTTGTGCTAGAGTTGTGCTTGATCAACATCTATAGGTCCATTGCCAAGTGGTATAGCGTTGTTACTTATTACATCTTGTAATACAGGGGCTAAAGTTTGAGTTGAGCGACTTACAGTCAACAGTCGCGGACTTTTTGATTCCTTCTTTTCGTCGTTGATGTTGTTTATAACTGAAAAATAAATTATATAAATTAAATTGCATTTCTTAAACTTTGCAATAAATTAGACTACGTTGATATAATACAATTTTAGGAATAATTTTGAACTTCATACTTGACCACATGTTGATATCTCTTAATGTATTTACTAACCCTAAGCGTTTCATAATCTGAAGCTCTTAAAATAATTTGATATACTAATGACTAAATATGAACATACAAAACATTTTACAAAGTATCTTCTCAAAACTCTGTATTGTATTTTTATTGTTGTTTAAATACAACCTGTCAACCAACATTCCTTTAAAAAAGGAAAGAAAATAACACACGAGACCCTTAGTCCTGGAGTTCCGTAACAGCGTAATTGTCGAAAAAGAACAAGAGTTGTTCAGGATTGACCTTATGAAAAGTTATAGAGAGGGATCTAACCCAAGATTACATGAAGAAGGTGAAGATCTGGATACAATTCACAGAGAGGACTCGTTAATCAAAAGCAGAGCCAGGTTCTCTGTAATTATCTCATATTTAAAACTAACGGACAATCCTATCAGCCAATCAAGTCTATAAGTAAGGCCATTATGGCTCCCATTATTTAAAAAAGAACTAAAATTTGATTATAATATCCCTATAACTAAAAAACAAGCTGAAATTTTACCTGTTAAATCACCACAAGGGGTTGTAACCCGCTCTCGGGCTAGGAAGCTTAATACAACTAACAATAGGCGACTCCCCTAATAGTGTGTCACGCCTTCTGGACCACGTCACTTTTTGCTGTATCTTTGATACAACACGTATTTGACGTTAGTTGTGTGTTACCGTGATTGTCAACTGAGATGCTTGTTTAGATATTAAGGTTGGTGGTATTCTTATTTAATTTTACTTCTTACATAGGCTTAGTTTCTAGTTTCATGTTTCTTTAGATTTTATTCACTTGATAACGGGAATTGAATCTTATTTCCGAAACGTCGTGTTTTGATTTCTAACACACAAATGATGAAAATGTCCGAAAATGTATAATAAAAGAGCAAGGTTGTTTTGATTTTTTTCGGTTTTAATTCGCGTTAATGGTCATTTTTATTTTAAGTCTAGAAACTGAAATTTTTAGTGACAAATAATTTTGGCTGGTTTTTACTTATTTCTATGAAGGGCGAGTCTAAAAGTTCATATATATTTTTCACAGTCTATTAAAAGTGTATTTATTTATCTTTTGTTCACATACAGTGACTATTTTATTAATGATAAAGTAATAAATAATTCTATCCTAAGATACAAACTTGACTGTGGAAGAGGTTTCTGTGTATTGGCGACTGCCGCAGAGCCCACAGCCAAACTGGCGCATGTTCCCGACTTGATCGCACTTTGTCTTGAGTTTGGCATCATACTTTGTCGTACATTACACTCAGGTCGTACCAAGATTATATACAACTGAAATCATACATAAATATATTGTACAACATGTAAGAATGTTGAGTTGATAATGAGCAGTTTAAATTTAGGTAAGAGGTTAAGACGATTAGGAAAAAAAGAGAGAAATAATATGTGAAAAATAAAGAGTGGTGAGAATTATATCAAACAAATTATCTCCCCTACACAGAAAAAAAGTGTATAGATTATTTAAACATTTACTAATATTGAATCAAATCAAAGTACAACACTTAAGCATGTGTAACCTAATGTACATTAGCGGATGGTGTTCAACTACTTTTAAATGTAAATTACTTTTATTTTTTGCAAAAATTCAAATAGGTATACATATGACTCCCCCCCCTCTAAAAAAGTGTAATTGAAATTTTGTTAAACACACTAATGTTATATAGTTGCAATATTTTGCATTACAATTTAAAAAATATATATATAAATCAATAGTTAAAAACAAAACAAATAAAATACCAATTAAAAAAAAAAGTCGTTTAAACAAGTTATACAATTAAATAAATCTGTCCATGACAATTACTCTTCAAGGAATATAGTTAATGGCTAACTCATAACTGTAAAATACGAAACAGCATCAATAAAAACATAAATATTACTGTTATCAAAACTGTGTGAATATTATAAACTGCAAATATTTACGAAACCGCAGTTTATTACCTTCAATAAGTATTGATAAAATAATTATACTATTTCCAACTCTAAGCTGCAAGCCTATTTAAACCCGACTCCATTAGTTACTTTGAAACATAATTCATTCCAACCCTATAGTCATCCCATTTTCCATTAAAAGTAATTGAATCATGCAGGTGTCTAGTATGACGTCACACTTTGTAATGCTTTTATTCTCTCAGATAATAAATTCCATTAGATGTTGCTCAGAGACAGTTGTCGGTGTTCTCTCTGTGGTTACAGCTTCCTCAAGGATACAGTTGTGCAATATAAATTTGACGACAGTATGTTCTCAGAAACAGTTGGACAGATTTTAATAAAAATAAGTAACATTAAATTCTTGTAGTCAGATAGATAACAATCGATATAGTTGAGAATTTAAGAATAACATTCTTATTACTGAAATTGCCTAGTTACAGAGTAGGGGAAAGAATTGACGCCTGCCAAATTGCGTTCAGCAACCCGCAACACCTTGCAACGTAAATATAACTGTATTTGGTATTGAAGGGGAAACAGGGCGAAGGAAATTGGCCACAATATTTCGAAACAACGATGGACGGTTTATATGTGAGTTGACTAAAACCAATCTTTTCATAAAATCACGTTTATAAACACGTTTCAACGATCCAATTATAATTCAAAACATACCTATTCACAAGTCCTCAAGTAGTATAGAGAGGTGTCTAGTTTTATATATATACAAATATGCGTTTTACATCTCTGCAAACAATCTTTTCTTACTCAGTACAAACAAATTGACTAATTTTTATCATATTTTAACTTTCTTCAATAATCCAAAATTCATTATTTTAAATTTTTTTGATCAATACAAGTTTGGAAGTAGCTGTCACGGGCAAAAACGTAAAATATTAATTACGTTAAAATATACATATTTGTTTTCGCCATTCCGACTACTGATTAATAATTAAATATATTATAAGACTTACCGTCACAATAGTCTAGTTTGTCTGTAGTTATCTCACTACGGCCGTTTCGGCTATTCAGCCATTTTCAAGTGTTATGCGGGTATTACCGTTGTCTTAGTTTAAAATAGAAATTACGAACACACGACACATAACAAACACACAAGTTCTTTAAACATTTAAAACATGATGTAGTAGGCCCACTGTCACAACGCGTACTGTCAATGTTGGTTTCCTGCGCACGGTGGTAGGCATGGGGTGGGGTGGTTTAGTTCTTATCTAATTGCTTTATGATTGTGTCATAAATTAGATGCGAGTCAAATTTTAATTTTTCATTTAATAGGGAACTATTGTTGTCCTTTGTTCGTTTATATATTTCATACTCCTCCAATGCGTTCATAAGTTTCCCTTTCTCACAATGGTGAAGTATTTTCATTGTTTCCTCGATGACTGAGTATTTATGATCCGTTTGGATTATATGTTCTGTAAACTTTGACTCGACTTTTGCTGGATTAGTCAGTTGTGAAGCTGTTGGTATGTGCTCTTTAAATCTTTGTTTAAAGGACCTTCCAGTTTGTCCTATATATGTTTTTACACAATCAGAGCATGATAATTCGTAGTTTCCCGTGCTCTCAAATTTGTTATCATGGGTTTTCTTTATGTTTAAAGCTTTTCGCAGATTATTTTTAGTTTTAAATGTAGTTATGTAGCCCTGTTTTTTAAATATGTTCCTTGTTATATGTTCTAAATCCTTGTTATAATCTATCACAACGTATTTTTCTTTTTCTTTTTTATTTTTGTTTAGGTGTTTGTTTTCCTGTTTTTAAAACAAAGATTTAAAGAGCACATACCAACAGCTTCACAACTGACTAATCCAGCAAAAGTCGAGTCAAAGTTTACAGAACATATAATCCAAACGGATCATAAATACTCAGTCATCGAGGAAACAATGAAAATACTTCACCATTGTGAGAAAGGGAAACTTATGAACGCATTGGAGGAGTATGAAATATATAAACGAACAAAGGACAACAATAGTTCCCTATTAAATGAAAAATTAAAATTTGACTCGCATCTAATTTATGACACAATCATAAAGCAATTAGATAAGAACTAAACCACCCCACCCCATGCCTACCACCGTGCGCAGGAAACCAACATTGACAGTACGCGTTGTGACAGTGGGCCTACTACATCATGTTTTAAATGTTTAAAGAACTTGTGTGTTTGTTATGTGTCGTGTGTTCGTAATTTCTATTTTAAACTAAGACAACGGTAATACCCGCATGACACTTGAAAATGGCTGAATAGCCGAAACGGCCGTAGTGAGATAACTACAGACAAACTAGACTATTGTGACGGTAAGTCTTATAATATATTTAATTACGTTAAAATAATCAGCAACTATTTTGATATCAATTTTTCCTAAAATGCAACCACTAAGTATCTAAACAAATTATTGATAATATATTAACAATAAACACAGTGGTGAATTTTACAATAATAAACATTAAGTCCCCTACCACATGTTAGATACAATACCACAACACAAATAAAATTTGTGTTTTGTATCTAACTTGTGGTAGGGGACTTAATGTTTAGTATTGAAATGATTGATAGTTATTTCTCAAAGTCAGTTAGATTCAAACTAAAACCACTGTCATTCCATGCAAATCATTTCTCCAAATTTACTTACCTTTGGTGAAAATAGACAGACAATAGTAACGCTAGCGGAAAGACTGATAGTTACAGACATGCTGGTGATTCTTAAAGGCATGTGATTGCCTGTTCCGAAGTATAAAGGAACGAAAGCCAACCATATCACACAAGTTGTGTACATAGTAAAACCTGAAAATAACAAAAGAAGTAATTACATGTACAGTAGATCAAGTAATGATTTCAAGTTTCAGATAAGCTAATTTATAATATTTGGACTAAATTAAAATGCAATACATTTAAAAAATATAAGGCTATTAAACCATGTTAGGTTCAAAAATATACAAGTAAAAAACATTGTCTAAAAAATTTCGTGTTCCATCATTAAGTTAAACACAATATCCCTACACTTTAAATTAAATTACGATATAAATTAATATCTCTATTGTATTTTTAATTTAATTAAACCCCAACCCCTTATTTAAAGCTCTTAATAAATTACGAGAGGTCACGTGACACAGCAGAAACTTAAAAAACAGGTTCGTTTCATGAATTTTAACGTGTCTCTCCATAATAAAGAAATTACAAGCTAACAAATATAAACGTACAGTAATAGAATATTTAATTTTATAAATTAATCAGGCGAGCAATTGTGACGTTATTTTTTCCTAACAGTAGAGATAAAACGTATAATATAGTAATTACTTTAATGGAGTTACAGCTTCCAAGGATTTTAATCCTGTAGTTTAACCAGAACATGATGTTAGTACATTTCATATTAACAATAATTTTATAATTATATCAACAACATCAAAATGGGAAAAAAACAAGTCAACAATTATTTTTTGTTTTTTTATAATGCCAATTAACTATAAAAATAAAATTACAATCACCTTTTTTTACAAAAAGCAAACTTATATATGTAAGAACGATTTCCTGGATATATTCGTTATTTCTATCTCTGATTATTCATCCAAATATATTTTCTACTGCAGTAATTGAAAGTCAAGAGTGTTTACCGCTTCTACGGTGTTTGTATACATATGTCAAAAACGGCAGACAGATGGACTACCGGAAAAAAAAATTTATATTTATCTTTTTATAAAATTAAAAAATTCGGACATCAGGTAATTCGGTAGTTGACTTTCGTGTGTGATTGTCATACTTAATATATTTTATTTATGCTGAACAATTAAATTTTGTACCGCCTTTTCTTAACTTAACATGAATCTTAACTTCCCTCGACGAGTTACGGATTTTATCAAAAACTATTTAAATAGTTTTCTAGTTCGTCCCTAGAAGGAATAGTTTTATACAACCCGTTTACCGTATCCACTTGTAGGCCCCGCTCTGTATTGGGATTGTACTACATTATTGCTTATAAAGACAACCTCCTTCAAGAATGGAAGCAATATTGAGTCAAACAAAAATTCATGAACAAAAACGTATCAGTAGATGTTAAGACATTGCTATAAATGGGAAGAAGAATCTACTCAAACCAATTACTATGTAAGTCATAACAAAAATACAGATAATCATAATGTCTCTATTATTGAATTTAGATAAGTTTTTATTTTTACATAAATTCAAATGTTAGAAACTCACCTATGTGTTTTGATTCGTTAAATGCTTCAGGAATATTTCTTGTAAGCACTGCATATACTGTGCACACTACAATCAGGACTATCGGATACCCAAAAGCAATCATGTAAGACGCATCAACGTAGGAAGAACAGACTAGAAGATTATCTTCTCGCGTTGGGTAATGATGTATAGCCATAGGAGGCGAAACCAGCATCCAAACTCCATTTATTATTAACTACAAAAATAAGGAATATGAGATTAATATATTTTTTTAATTTTGTAGAAATTGTTTACATGAATAAGTGAACATTTTAAAATTTCTTAAAACAATTGATAAAGTCCGAATTGAACTTTTCAGTTACATACTTAAAAACTGTATTAAGTAATACGTCATATAGCCTACTTCGACTGTTGTGAAATATGTTAAATAATCATGTCCCCCAATGAAACAATAGCATCATGAAAGAACAATATTGTCATATTGGTAGAATGAGATGCCTAAATCGTTCCACGTCTTATAAAAAACCAATGAGTCTTGGTCTGTTTAAATAAATTAATCATTAATCGGTTTCCTAGATTGATTATGATTGGAGATTAAAGAGGCTTTTCGAGAACAACCCTGGCACCGCGACTGATTTTGCAACTAAAGCCTCCTCGTTCCAGGTTAGCAGATTTGTTCCCCTTACGTGTTTAAGTAATCCACTAACCTAACCTATCTAGTTCGTCCAATTATAGTTCCCCAGGAATTGGAATCCAAAAGCCTTTCGCCACTTATTGGTCAGGGCCTCACAATTGAACATTATGTGGTCTACCATCTCCTCATCCTTCCCGCACAGTCTACACAGTTTCGTTATGATAGGCTCCTATCCTGTGCAAGTGCACTCTCAGACCACAGTGTCTCGTAATTAGTCTGAGTTGTCCTCTACTTTGGGTCATTATGTCTTCGCGGGATTACCTGAGGGGATGTACTTACCTAATGATTTACTATAGTTGTGCCCCTTAAGGCTTCCCCATCTTTGCTGGTGTTGTGCATGAACCCACCTGCTTATGGCCATCTTGGCAAGACACACGGATATTCCTAATCACTTTCCTAATAACCAATAAACTCTTTCAGATCTTCCTCATTTTACAACCACCCTAAATCAATAAATAAACAGCCTCTTCAAAAAAAAATGCGTGTTTAACCTATGGTACAATCATTTCTCATCCTTAGTTGTAACAATAATTATTTCGAAATGTGCGTAGTGTAAACCAAAATTACTGTTTAAAATATAACCAAAGTTATCTACCAACTAGCAACTGACACTGTTGTGTACTATTGTTGATTAATTTGTCTCAGATAAGTGTCATACAGTCTCCCCCAGTGGTCGATATCTCTCCGCTTTCATTTCAAGGACAACCACGTTCTCATACAAGATAATGAAATTATCAATATAATTAATAATAATAACACCAATTTCTTGGAAAAATAATAATTTTGTTTAGTAACTTCAAACATGAATAGGTGAACCTTCGATTTAATAAATCCTTTGGACAAATTTCAAATTGAAATAAAATCTCAAAAATACTTTACGTTATATTGTACAATGTCTGTTTTTAGAATTAGGACATACTATAAGAACAACTTCAGTATTTAAGACTACTGATACTAACGTTTGTCCCACACGTGCGCGCGTTCACGCACGCACGCGCAGACACACACACACACACTTACAAAAATTACGCTCATAATTGAATGCATGTTCGAAATATTTACTGAATTTCTTTTGAGTCGTACTAAACGTAACTACAAAATAAGGTAATATAACATTATTTACTGCTGATTATAAAAATGACACTAATTAATACAATGTTTGACATTGATATTTTCTCGCTCTGTTAATTCTCGAGATGAGATAAATGATTGCATTTTCTCACCATATTTTTAAGCGACAATATCTGAACTGTTGAGAATTGTATAAATTTGTGGAATAGGGGAAGTTAATGGGAAACGTTGTTTAACAAATAAAAAAAAAAAAAAAACTTAGGAAATTAAACAAAGAGATATAAAAATAATAAATAACAACAGTATGCCAACACTTGAACTGAACTATGTTTCCACGCTTTGTTGATGTGAAGTGTTTATTATTGGTAATTTACCACTTAGGAGAGCAAATTATATTTTACTCAGTGTTTTTTGTTGGTTACGGAACACAACTATGCTTTATAATAATTATATTTATGCAATTAAAACAGTGAACCCAACACTCTGACAATTTAATTTTCATCAACTTTGGTTTATCAGAAGTTAATTTGGTCTTTGTACAAAAACAACTAGAAAATTACGGTAGGTCCTGGTAGAACCACTATGAGTCATACAGTTTGAAATGTTTGACGTAATGAAACCCTGATTGTATTAGTGCCTAATTGAAACTATGTGTCCAAGAGATTCAGTAATGATCACTACATTTTGTTATTTATATAAGGCTAAATTTAGGCACAAATTGATCAAATCGTATCTTCGTTTTAACTAGTTGTAATCAATGTTTTTAAAGTCAAAAATCGAAACGAAAATTCTCGATATGTCAAAAATACGTCCACAAAACAATTGGAATTGGTTCATCTATTTGTCCTGTCGAGCACAACCCATCTGATAGACTCTAAACTGACAGACATTAGTCCAGAAACCATTGTTTTGTAGTAAGGTACTTCAAAATGGACATATCAACAAATAACTGAAAATAGATTTTCGACGTTCTTATAAAGCTAGATATTCAATGAAACAGTTTTTTATGGGAGTCATTGGAAAAAAAAATTAAAAGTGCAAATGAAGGATTATATCAAATCTCAAACAGGTGTTTATTAACATGTATCCTTATAGGAATAGATTATAATTAATTCTAATAAAATTATATGTCCTTAATTTACGTGTTATTATTTTAAATCGATAAATCTGTAAATCTTCTAATCTTTATTATACTAAAATAATTCCGTCGGGAAATACAAAACAGGACACATAACCACAACTTTAATCACAGGATTCAATTCCAATTCAAACAGTTCGACTCCAAATCCAGTTTGGTCGTTGGAGTTACTTCATTTCGTTCCTGATTGAGGAGACCGACTTCTCTGACTTCGTTTCCGTACAACAGATGCGTCACAGATCCTTAATTTACCACAATTGATTGTGATATTCACAGTTGAGCACCATTTTGAAATGTATATGAACAAAACTAGTTGGTTTTGTGTTTTTTTAAAGAGAAACATAAGGTTCAATTATAGAATGTTTGAAACTATTTGGAAAAACTGTCTTATAATTGAAGGTTAGTTTAATCTACAAATCCTTTATTTCGTGTATAAGTGAACCTAATTATAAACAATTTTTCTTATTTATTTAAGCGTGGCCCAGCCAAGGAGCCCACCAAACCAAAACTATAATAAGCATAAATTAGGATGTAATGGAAAGGGATTTTAAATAATAAAATATGAATTGGCACTTGCGATTTTGTTGAGCAGTGCAATATGACGTAAAGGGGGGGGGAGACGAGAAGTGGAGGGCTTGAACCAGCGAGCCGAGCGGGAGTCTGTTCCGAGAGCCGGGAGAAGGAAGACCGCTACGGGACGAGGTCAGCCCATTTTCGGTCACGTGCTAGCTAAATTAAACAGTATGCTTTTCGGCCACTATTAAGGCTTTATCTTGCCGTTATGTCTTTTTAATAAATTATAATAATTCTGTAATCTTTTAATTCGGCAGTAAATTAAATATAACATTTAATTTCACTTGCGTTGCGTGCGTTCATTAGCGTCCTTACCCGACTCCTTGTCCCATCCTGACAAGATTCGGCTAAAGTGTACGCGGTCTCCAGCCAACCGGAGCTTCCAGCTGGTCAAAAGAAGTGGAGACGGTCACATAAGTACCCAAGTTAAAATGAAATTTCAATAAAAGAGTAATAATTCGTTCTAGTTGTACCCAAAAAACCACGACTTTCTAAAATTGTAACGGGTGATGAAAAAAATAAACTAAGAAAATCTTTTTTTGGAAACGTTATAGGCCTAAACAAGATGAATTTTTCCATGTAGGCTAATATTCCGCTTCCATAGTCAAATTACTTAATATTACTCTTTTAATACACTTAAAATTATACGCGAAAAATAATATCACTACTCTCCCAAGTTGAATTTGGTATTTCCTAAATTATTAGCAGTTTGAAAAATGTACCTCAAAAGCTTCCTATCTGACTACAATTTCATCAAAGTTTTAGGAAGTTTTAAAATACTTGATCACTTATGACGGGGTCATTGAAAAGTGTCCACACTTTAAAGCTATCCAGATTGAATTAGTAAACTTAATCAATGAACGTTAATGTACGAAGGGAATGATCTCAACTTCTTGCATTGAGTAGCGTTCTCAGTACTGGTATACTACCGCTTAATCTGTCTACCTCATGATCTACCATTCCCTACAATATATGAGCGTTCATAACATTTTGAAAAAGATGTAGAAGAATAAACTTTTGCTTTGGTTTTGTGATTGAAATGGTAGTTTTGAAAATATTTACCCAATTTTTATTTTATCCGTTAATAACCACATTGTTTTTTAAAAATAAAAAGACCTCGATAGAAAAAAATATATTAAAAACTTCTTATATAGTCATGAGAAAATCAATTTTAAAAGTTGACCAAAAATTTGAAATATCTATTTTCTTAAAGAAGAACTACTTTTTAAAAACAACTGTCAAAGAGTTAGGTACATTAATTATAGTGTATATAGAAAAGTTTATCGTTATAAAACAAAAACGATATTTAATAAACTTTTTCTTTTTAATGAAAATATTTATTTCACAAACAAAAACAACAGTACACTTCAATAATACATAATTATAAAAACGAAAATAATAGAATAATACTTACTAATAATTACCTATAAGTTAATAATTACTTACAATAATTACTTAAACGACAACAGTTAATTCTCTGTTTGAAATTATTTGTTAATGATGGAAGTTCAATTTTATTATTAAGCATTTTTCGGACATTTGCCATCATTTGTGTGTTAGAAATCAAAACACGACGTTTCGGGAATAAGAATCAATTCCCGTTATCAATGCTTAGATATTAAGGTTGGTGGTATCCATATTTAATTTTACTTCTTACATAGGCTTAGTTTCTAGTTTCATGTTTCTTTAGTTTTTAGTCACTTGATAACGGGAATTGATTCTTATTTCCGAAACGTCGTGTTTTGAATTTTTAACACACAAATGACGGCAAATAATGTATTATAATAAAACTTTAATCTGTCTATTGAAGCATTTGTCGTCTTATGGAATATTCACGTCTTGGTAATTGCAAATAATAGTGCTACTTTTGACTTGAGAGACATGAAATGTAGATAATTCTCGAATCACAAAACTGACTGCTATTGTACAAAACATTAATTAATAATATAATCTACGTTTATAGAAATAATAATAACAATCCAAGCCAAAATAAAAATAAATAAAATGTCGCATACATATACATATCTATACCTACATACCCAACCCAAAATACGTCATAATATCAGGTACAAATATACAAGTCACACATTTACATAACCACATGAAGTACAATGACAATCTGTACAATAATGTATGTTAAAATACAGGGAAAATTGCACGATAAAATTTCTGCGTTTGTATAAATAAGTTTCAACACAACTTGAAGAATAATGTCGAGATAATAAACATTGCCTTTGATTAATACAACAACATTACAGTCTTTGTTGTTACGGGAATAGATTTATGTTTTGTTATATATTCACAAAGCCTAGTCGTGTCAAAGTTAATGGACGACATTATTTATCCATAGAGTCACCTGACAGCCATCCCATGCTCTTAAGTGAGATCTAAATTTCAACATCCCAAAGCACTACGTTGGGGGTGAGCTGTAGTTAAGTTAACTTTCAGAGTTTCTTGGAAAATCTTTTTCTCTCATACCTTTACAGACTTACGAAAAATCTACGCAAGATGAAATATTTAGATAAGCACGTACATTGACCTCACGTATGCTCTTAATGTAATCAAGCACTCTGGAAGAGAAGGGTATTTGTATACGAAAACCTTTTCACTTATCTTGGTAGATATACACAAGTCTCACATACATATTAATACTGCAATAAATTACTGCCATATTAATAACGATTATTGCAAACATTAAAAAAGATACAGTATAACAAACACACAGAACATAATTCTCATAAAAAAATACGCCTAAGTATCAGACGCGTTTCAACGACAATGTCGTCCTCTTCAGTGATACACCAGCTACACCAACCAAACCAAAACACCAAACAACCAAACAACAACTGAAGAGGACGACCTTGTCGTTGAAACGCGTCTGATACTTAGGCGTATTTTTTATGAGAATTGTGTTCTGTGTGTTTGTTATAATGTATAGTTTTTCTCATAAGTCAAGCTCAACATTTAATATTTAAAAAGGTGTAAATCTTTTGGTAAACTGTACAATGAACTGAGATGTATATTATTGTTGAATAGATAATATGTAACCACTTTGCGACACTGGTCGAATTTGACGGAGGTTCTATCCGGGACCTGCTTAGGAGGTACTACACCAGCTGCTTGAAAACAAACAAACTACCAATATTAATTTAAAATCTTGAAAAATTGTATTTCTTTAATAATATCATTAAATATAATTTATTGCCTTGATCTTTAGAAAGATTTTATTATTATACATTCTTCGGACATTTGCCATCATTTGTGTGTTAAAAATCAAAACACGGCGTTTCGGGAATAAGAATCAATTGCCGTTATCAAGTGACTAAAAACTAAAGAAACATGAAACTAGAAACTAAACCTATGTAAGAAGTAAAACTAAATAGAATACCACCAACCTTAATATCTAAGTATGCATCTTAGTGCTAAAACTGAGAAGTCAAAAAACACAATCACGGTAACAAACAACTAACGTCAAATACGTGTTGTTGTATCAAAGATACAGCAACAAGTGACGTGGTCCAGAAGGCGTGACAAACTATTAGGGGAGTGGCCTATTGTTAGTTGTATTAAGCTTCCTAGCACGAGAGCGGGTTACAACCCCTTGTGGAGATTTAACAGGTAAAATTTCAGCTTGTTTTTTAGTTATCGGGATATTTTAAACAAATTTTAGTTCTTTTTTTAATAATGAGAGCCATAATGGCCTTACTTCTATACTTGATTGGCTGATAGAATTGTCCGTTAGTTTTATATATGAGGCTTCAATTATTTTACGTTTGTATGGGTTTAGAAAGATGATGGACAGTAGAAACAGATAAAAAGAAAACTTGAAAATAAATATAAATTAATCTTCCCAAATTTAAGAAAAGTAAATTTTGTAATATAACAAATTTAATAATGTATGCAGGTGGGCATTCTGTGTTCTGATATGCATTAGCCTGATTAGGAACATAAAATTTTGTAAACTGTTATGCAAAATTTCGTAGTTTAGTTTGCAATCGTTTGAAACAATTTGAGCCCCTAAGAACGCTCATTAATAAATATTGGAGTATTATCTGCCGTCTGTCTGTGCTCAATAACGGACGATAAGATTTCCAAAAATGTTTTCATTCAACGCTGGGTAATGATCAAACTGTACCGAATTGTAACAAAGTGTCGTTTGTTATTTTATTTATTTGGAAGATTGTTTTGCATGCATTTTAAAGAATTAGTTAAAACTATAACTTCAAAATAGTTAGCCAAGGTTGAATCGTTATGATATCTAGTAAAAGCAACATTTGAATAAAGGTTTTATAGCTTTAAAAGGAAAGGGATACAAAATTAAACTAAACCGTATGAAATGAAATAAAGAAAATTTGAAGGTAAAATTTATATACTGTACCTTTATATTCAAATACAATTAAAAACCTTAAACTAATAATTTTATGTAAGTTGTTGTAAATATATGACGTGTGTATGACTGTTGGACTATATTTCAGTGATAAAAAAGTAAAAGAAAAATATGAATTAGTTTATAATTAAAAATAATTGTTTTAATACCTATAAAATTTCTCTATATTTATTATCTTTTATTCAATTAGACATGCCTAAAACACAGTCAAGCGGAATTGTTCTTCACAAATTGCATATTTTGAAATTTATTATGTTGTACCCCCTTTTCTGGTTTGGTTACAACTAAATAGCTTGGCTTAACAAGCTGTCTCCCGTCAGAAAAAGAGTTTCAATTAGTCTCGGGTTCTCTAGAAAATGGAATTCATTAAGGGTTCACATTTTTCCAGGTAGAACGCTCGGATGCCATTACTGGACTATCTACTTCGTCTTCTCAGATAATAAGGTTTTTCGATTAGTTTTAAACATTTCCCGTAATGACCAGCACTATCTTGGTTCTTTTAATAGAAAATACTATCAATACCCTCCTTAGGATAGATGGGACGACGAACCACATTAAGTCAATTAAACTCTGCTTACATTTTATATTTGTTATTTAGACCGTGCATTATTTGTGAATCGTGGTAGAATATCTTACTAAATGGACAAAGTCTTACATGGTGGAGGAGAAGGAAAATTTTATAAAAATGGCTTGTAAAACAAAATCAAAATCAACGGAATAAATTTGTATATTCTGTAAGAGACTGAAATGAATAAAACGTATATTATAAAACTAAAAAATACAATTTCAAAATATTATAAAGTTGTCAAAACACCAATCTCGTTGAAAATAGTTCACTAGTATAAAAATAACTTTAAAACGTAAATGCAAATGATTAAATATTTGATTTAAATAATAACGAAGCTACGTAAATAATAGCAGACAATGAATGTAAACATTTTCAAGAAATTATCTTATACTCGTTTTTAAAAAAGTATTTATATAAAATTTAAAAAACTTTAATTTATGTTACACGTGATTTTAGTGTAAACTTTAGAAACAGCAGCTGATTTAAAAAAAAAAATGTTTTAACTCATTGCGTTACAAAAGTCGTAATATGTTACCCTTTAAATGTCTTAATATTTCTAACTCTTTATATAAATCCTTAGGAAATATTAATCAAGAAGTTACAGCTGTTAGTTGTTGTTGAACAATTATTATGTACAGATTACGCAAAAAACATTCAGTTTAACTGAATCATTAACGTTCTGTTAGCATCAGTCCAACTTTAACGTGCGGTTAATCAAAGCTTTATATACAAAAATATGTTTGTTTTAACACAAAATTCACTCTTCTGAGCCATATAAATATTGAACTAATAACGACGCTTCGTGTAAGATTGGCTCAAAATTGTATACACATATATTATATGATTATATACATTATACTGTTTCATCGAACATTAACATTGGAAATTAATTCAGTATGGTTATTAAATTTAACTGCTTATACTGAAGAATCTTGTTGACCTAGAATTTTTTCCTTTATTATAGCTTTTTTTAATCTATAATTTAAGTGGAAATAACGCAAGTGTCAGTAAGTACTTCAATTTCAAGTATATAAACAAATGACAAAGTCCTTCGTCTATTCCAGAGGGAAATGTTCCACAGTAATTGACCACGGCTTGAAGTGGAGAAGGAAAATTGAATTTCTCCAGAGAAAACCCTTTACTTGTTCACCTGGTCGACAGCCAATCATGTGTTTAAATACGTTATCATGAAGAAGCAGTAATATTAAAACGTAAATAAATTACAATATTGGTACTTTGTGAATAATAAGCAAAATATATGTAGGGTTTATACATGTAGGAGTTTCTTGAAAACAACTTTATCCTTATTACTCACTTGTATTATATAATTAAACAAATTAATTGATTTGAATAAAATAAACATTGATAAATTCCATATTGCCTTTTGAATGCTTTAAAATAAGTTTATTACTAAATTACTTACGTCTTAGCAATCTTGAGTTTAGTATTTATTTATTAATATTTCATTACAGCTGTTTCGGTATAACATATACCATCACCAGATGAATTCATCACCAGTGAACAGTTGACCACCACGTTAGAAAGATGTGGCTATATTATCTCAACTTTACTTTATATTATTTTCGACTTGTACTGCAGTACCAAACATTTTATGTTTATTTATGAAATGTGCATCAGTGTGTTGTGTAAACGTGTTGTTTCATCTGATGATGGTATACGTTATACCGAAACACCTGTAATGAAATATTAATAAATAAATACTAAACACAAGATTGCTAAGACGTAAGTAATTTAGTAATAAACTTAAACATTGATTTTCATTTTAAATATAAAACTTAAACGAATTCATATAACCAATTACTTTTTCCAAACTTTACAAAACTGTAGATGCAATTGCAATTCGCGGTGTATTGTCCATAAATGACAATTTTATCTACAAATTAAAAGCAATGTTTAATGTTCAATATATAAGTGTAACATAATAGTGTTGACATTTTGTAGAATTACCACCTAACCTAATAATGTTGATCACGAGACAATAAAACAACACAAAAGTAGAGTTTTTCTAGTTTTCAAATTATGTATTACAGATACATGATAATAATAATTTATGTTCATTGGAGTCACACAAAACTAGTTCTACTAAAATTAGCGTCGTCTAAATTATTATTGGTTTAGATAGATATTTATTGTAAATTTCTTTTGAAGGCAATTAGTGTTTCTTAGATTGTCAATGTTTGAGATTCCAAAGTGTACAAGAAAATAATATTTTAAGATCGAATACTAAAACATTACATCGATAAATCAAACCCCGAGTTATATAAAAAATATTTATCACAAATTATGCGTGAGTAATACAACAGGTTTCAATGTAAAATCACCACTATTAGGCCTAAATTTATAAATCTGAAACACCTTTCTTTCTTTTTTGAAGAAATTGAAACAATGATAACAACACCTCCAGATATAAATGATTGCTAGACGCACACTTAGGAACAATAATGTTCCTCTTTTAAACCCACACTAAACCTGACAAAAACTATTACACATTAGCAATACAAACTAATCATTTCCCGCGCTCATTTTTAAGTCTCATTTCACCTCTTTACCACCTGAGTAGATTCATGAAGCGTACAATGATTTTTTTTTGTAAGAAATGCATTTGAAAGTGTCCGAATTTGAAATTTAGATACGTTGGTACAATTTGTGTTTGTATAAATTATCCCATTTTTTAATTTATTGTCGCCTTTTCAAACATATTCAATTCTAATGAAAGAAATATTATCGTATCTGTTTAGATGGGTTATTCTAATTGTAAACTGATGACACATCTGCCTTATCCATGATACTAAGTAAGCTTTTATTTTTATTATTGATACTATTATCTTGTTGCCGCATATCAGGAAAAGTCTATTCATTCGCCAACGATAACAAATAAATACCTAATCAAAAGAAGTTAACGATATTACAAGTTTAATGTTTAAAATTCCTTGTTAGGGCATTTATTAATGAATATAACCCGAAAGTCAATAATACGTTTTTGTAATAATTTATTTCGCAGTTTTCATCTAGTAAATTTATGTCAATATTAAAATATATTTTTATTACATTTTATTTTAAGTTTTAACACAGATAAATATAGTAACGTGCGAGTTAGTTTTATTTTATTTTCATCTGAATAAACTATAATTAAAATAATTAAAATTGATGTAGCTCTAATTATGTATTAATTTATAGTCACTTTATTTACGAAATAAAATTACAAGTGTAAGAGTTTACTGTGTATTTTTGTTAAGTAATCACGCACATAATGATCATTGAAAAGTTAAAAACAGTGTTTTAAGTCAGTTAATAGTAGTGAGATAATGTTGCTCTAAGTTGGAATAAGTATATTAATGAAAAAATATTATTGATTTATGAAATCGATAATTTTGAAATCATAATTGTTGTCTGAGGTAAACTAAAACTTGAATCAAAATAGTTCTTTAGGTCTAAGGTTGACTTTCATTAACAAAATGTTCAACAGTAAATTTGTATTATAAAGTGTTTGGATATTGGTGCATTTCTCATAATACTGGTACGTATACCACGTATATTGGACACACGTATATACGTGTATTTTACGTATATTGGAACGTTTGTATAGTTTTGCGGGTATAACAATTATTACCCGGTGTTTCGATAATATGAGTGACCTCTATTATAGGCTTGTCAGTTTTGTCTAATCACAACTCTCTAAAGTTTATCACATTGACGTTTGCAAATTTAAGATAATCTTATAAAGAAGCGCATTTTCTTTGCACGACTTGGTGGCCAAACGTTTTTGTGGTTCAGTGGGTGAAATATTGTTTACTTATTTAATTGTTATTTTTAGATAGACTAATTTTTAGAAAAAAGAAGACTTTTATATAGAATGGAAAAATCCTACATTTATATTAAATCCAATAACTGAACAATCGGCCTTCGCTTTCCTAAAACATATCTGAATAACAAGTTTCAACCTACCTGTTCAGGCTGTAGTTTAAATACATATAGGTACGGAAAAGCAGGGCATCGTTTATAAAAACTTTTAAAATTGGTGTAGTTTAGGGTTATGTTCCCTATAGTGACAATTTGCTCTACAGATCCATTATAGCCTGCGAGACACTAGGGGGAGGGAAAAAATAGATCAGAGAGAAAGGTCGTAGAGGAGTCAACATTCATTAGTAACCCTAAAATGAAAATGGTGAAAAAAAACACTCAATTGTGAGTCTCAAAATGAATTTTTAAGTACAAATTTTAAAATTTAATATTATCCACTAAAACACCACCATATTTTAACAGAAAGAAAATTCTCTAGATAAAGAAAGGAACTTTCACACAAAATATTACGTGAGCATTTTTTGGAAAATCATAATGTCCTAAAACCCCAAACTAGGAAACACTGAAAATATCCTTGATTTTTTAACTTCAAATGACAAGATAGTTCAAGTTGTAACTTAATTTTAACGTCATTTGTTATTAATAATAAAAAAAGAGTATCAAAATTTAATTTTCTATTACCTAAAGTTTTTTGTAATGGATATATTTATCCTACAGAGAACTATAGATTTGTTAAATTTCAAACTAACACCAGTCATTACATCAATCTCAACAGTGAACAAATAATAACAATAATTAAATTTATACCCTTACAGGACGGTATTTTGAAATCGCATTTCTTTGTTAACAGAGATGGCTAATAGAGGAATCCACTTTGCAATTGCCTTCTGTTTATCTAAAATAAGGTTAGAAAATATAAAATTTACGTTTTTAAATAAAAACTGAAGAGTAATTTTAGTTTGTAATTAGTTCACTATCGAGACTAACCAGTGATGTGTCGCTCGCACTTTTTAACGTTTTCAAAGTTGGACGTTTTCATTAAAACTAAAGTTTCAGAGACACGTTCAACGTTAATAGAAAACTAGAAATTATGAAAATATTTGTTTTTTAATTACCTTTAAAATTAGGTACAATTTGGTCTATTTTAAGATTTTTAAGATAAGTGCATATAATTTGTTTTTCTACTTTTAGAGATTATAGTATTATGGTTAAAATTTGTAAAAACGTTTTCATATATTGTAATATTAAAAATCTTTTTAAATACTCGTTTTTTATTTTGTTTGTATAGGCCTATCAGGATTAGCGTAGTCAAGCTAGAAAACAACAATGAAATCCTACATTGATGATATTTTACACCGCCATTTTGTTGGTGAAAAAACATTTCAGATATCATCGCCATATAAATAGCAGTAGAAGATATTGTTAGGTAAAGATTTATTGCTCTCGAATACTTTAATAACGTCAGGGTTAAAAGAGAACAAAAGTTAGTCAAGAGGGATATAATCTACCCTAACCTAACCTAACCTAACCTAACCTAACCTAACCTAACCTAACCTAACCTAACCTCTACTAACCTAAGATTACTTGAAAAAGTGTGCAGATCTAGCTAACGTCTCTCGCAATTGCTCTGTATATGTTAAATTGTATTAGTAGATAAACAAGTTTTGTCTCGTAGCTTAAATTTGATAGAGTAGCTTTACAATTTGCCCAAAATTAGTAATTGTGTATATCACTAATATCTTGATGTTAACTGTACAAGTCAGCATGAATGTAGTCAATTGGGGAATAGCATGGAAGAAGGAATTAGAAAAAGAAAGTCACAGCCAATGTTAAACAGTGTGATACAAAATATCCTTAGTTTGGCTACTGCACAACAGAAAGCGCTAGTAGCATCGGGACAAAAGGCTTGGCTACTCTATCACAAGCCATGTTGCTCACTAGCGCTTTATGTTGTCCAGTAGCCAAACTAAGGATATTTTGTATCACGCTAGGGCCTATACGTGTGACTTTCTTATTCTATTTCTTTCTTCTATGGGAATAGCCAATAGGGAAGGAAGAGTCGTCAATTCAAACAACACTCTGCACGAGGCTAGCCGGGGATCGAGGCTATCGACGTCTTGTAATCCTAATAGAGTTGTGTAAATAAGTAGTTTTATAATGTTTGCGTAGTTTTTTTATGAGTTACACGATAGTTTTTTGTTTTAATAATTGATACATGTTAAGTGTAACAGATACATTAAGATTATATGTCGCTTATCATACTTAAACATGAACATAGAAATAAATGTATAACAAATTTGGTTGAAAATAATAAACTAATCTCACATTGTATATTACGTTTAAGTACTTCGGATGAATTTACTGCTTTGAAATCTAATACATTTTCTTAATAATATAAATTATTAGATTGGTGAAATGTTATTATAACCTAACATTAATACGTTATTCTTAAAATATACTCATTGCAACCGCCATCTTGGAGAGGTATTAATCCTAATCCCTGAAGATGTTATGAACATCAGTGAGGGTTGGAAACTACTAAACACAATATTTAAAGTTGTGAGTAATTTTTTACAACATTTTACGTAAGTCAGTAATTTAACAAATGGTGCAAAAATATTACACACACTTTCTCACTTATTTACGCCCAAAGCCAAGCACCAGTACTAATCGTCAGCAAAATTATAAGTTCCATAAATGTCATTCAAAAAGTAAAATTGAACCACAGACATTATAATTATGGAAAACTAAGTTTCAATACGGCAAAAGAGGATGGTCGAGTTTTACAAATAGCCATTGTCACATTATATATCTACAAAGCGTTATGACACTTATAAAGAAGCGCTTTTCATAAAATACAATCCGCACATCTCTCTAATTTATAATTTTATATTTTTCGAAGAGTGGATTTTACATTCCTAGTTTACGTCAGCCACAATGGGCGTTTTCGCTCCTAAAGTTTGAATACTGTTGAAAAGTGACACCTCCTTCTGGTCCATTAGATAATCTGAGAATAGGACCTACGATGCCTATAGCTTATGGTCACTTAAAGGTAGTATAGTAGGCCCTCGCTCTGGCGCTTCACATTCAAAGACCACGTGGTCCCCAGTTTCTTCCTCCATGTCACATAGGCGCCACATTACGTCTCCTACTAAATACCTACTAATTTCATGGTTCCTAAGCGTACTATGCTATGAAATTTACTATTATTGTTTTAGCTGAGTTTCATCGGGAGTAGAAGGGTTTTCGTCAGTCCACGAGTTGGGCCGTCAACCGGTTCGTTCCCATGACTGACCCGTCAAAATTCCAATGATCAGAGTGTGTTATTTTTGGAACGCTTGAGTGTTTTAATGATGTACTTCTTTGTAAGGAGGTAAGCAGTATTTTGTTTGTCCAGTTGGTTGAGATGATTTTTAACCGTCCCAAATCAAATTCGTATTATAGCTGAAGGGCTGTCAAAATAAAGGTGATGATCCGATTCCTGCCAGTTAAACTTAGTTTAACATGTATATAAAGATCTCACTTGAATCATTGTACTAAAGTTGCATCAATTATTGCTAATATTTTTCTTAGATATTCCCTCCTTGAGAGATAAACCAAATTCTGTTGTTTTTTTCTATGAAAAAAATTATACTCAAATTTTGAGTAATAGAAAGAAATCAAAATTATGTCCCGAAATATAGCATGAACAACAGTTAGACAGAGACATAACTCTAAGAAAAACATTTTTTATTTTACGCAGGGGCTGTCAACTAATATATATTCAAAAAACTGGGTATTGATTATATGACCCACCATATAACTTTCTCTTTACTAAGATATACGGAGAAAGAAAAAACTGAATTCTACTCGATTATATTTTCCCTCTCTAAGTTTACAAATTCTTTAAAAGAGTAAACCTCCCCTACACTCCAGGGACTATCATTAAGAAAACCGCCTTTCTATTATGGCAGTAAATTGATATATACGACCGTAATAAAATCATCAAAGCTATAAACATTTAGTGCTTAAGATTCCGAGCGGAGCAAAAAGCTTTTAATAAAACATAATTTAACGAATCTTGAAAATTTTTCTACAACAAATTTACAGCGAAGTTTAGAGATATGATTTTAATATTTCCATTATGGATCAAACTTGTTAAAGAGAAGTTACTTTAAATGGTGGACGCTGAGATTATAAATATTAACTTGAAAAATATAAAACGCTTTTCCACTCCAGTATATTCTGATTTACAAATTTATTTTTATTAGCAATTAATTTATTTGTTCAGATAAACCAGTAGGTGTAATTTTAATTTGTGAAAATTTAATACATCATACAATTTTAGACAAACTTTATCTGAACACAGAAGTATTTAAATAAATGATAGTTTTCATAATAAGTTTGTATCTTCGTAAATATTTTAAAGAACGTAGCATTCTTCCGAAATAATGTAAAGCGTAAAATCGTCTTTGTAATGTAACTATTTTATATATTTTAGTTCAAAACATTCCGTGTTAAATTATTGTTCATCAACGTGTTAAATAAACATCATTGAAATGTTTTTAACACTTGATATAATTTGCGAATAGAATCGTTGACGTTTTTCATTTTGTAGGTTTACCTCGACAACGAGAGTTGATACATAGTCTCAAAACCTCGTGTAATTTAATAAAACCTAATCTAACCCTGGTTGAAAATGTGGTGTACAACAAATGTATCAGCTAATTTTAGATGCAATTTTAAGATTTCCAGTACGGATCCAACTTGTCTAGGAGATGTTATTTTGAAATTTTATCGTTTTCAGAATATTTCTAAAAGTTTAATGTCATTTTGAGTTTTTAGTTTGAAATTTAATGGTTCTGATATTATTTTATCCTTTTTAAATGGTTAGTTAATAATTGATTAATTATGTTTATTTAGAAATTTGTGACAATTTATGTACACAAGTAAAACAATAGTTTCGAAAATATGAATCAACTTTCTTTATCAAGGTACTAAACTTAATCAAAACTAAGGAGCGATCGGTAGTCGTAAAAATAAAAAATTTGAAACAGGAAGTGAGACAGAACAAAATTATGCACGTTCTTACCCACACATGCACACATTCACCCCTCAAATACACTTAACGTAATTTTAAAAAACATATAATTAAAACAGTGATGTAAATTATAATTATATTAAAAAAAATAAAATAATAAAAAATAAAAAACGACGTTGAACTGAGACTATTTCAAAATATATATTTCTGAAAATAAAAATAGAGACAAAGAAACTACTATGCAGAGTCAAGAGGTTAAAAACTTGAGGTTAAAAACAGTTTTGAGTCAATCTTTATCTTTACAAAATAAACAATTTCATTCGAGATAAATATGCCAGATAAGCCGATAATGTTGAATAAAACTTTTACTTTTTACCTTTATCATTTGGTTTACTTGTGTCCACAAAATTGATTTACTTCTCAATATGAAAATAAACCAATAAGTAAATTAATCCTTAGGCAACCAATCCAACTAACATTACACAAAACAAACTTTTATCAGTCATCCAATACTACAAATGACTTCTCTCAATACGCAGCTTCCCCCCCCTAACTTACACTCTTATCACAACTCAACATTCTGTCTACACATCTTTTCCTTCCAACAAAACAAACATAAATAACAACATGCAGTCAAGTAATAAAGTTTTATAGACACAGGTTGAGTTAAAGTTTTACAGTCAAATTCGTAAACCGAACAATAAACTTCTTATTTCAGTTATTGCAGCTGTGGTTACTATCACACTGGTAATCAGGATAAATTTATTTTGCACTTGTTAAAGAAAGATAAGGAATATTCATTCTAACCTTTGCTACTGGTTGTTTTATGGTTCTGGCTGACGTTTAATAATAAAGGACTTCAGCCTTGACATTTGTAAGGTGATATTTGTCTGTGTAACAACATCGTAAGCAGGAAATGTAGTAAGGATGTTATTAACTGCTTTTATCATCAAATTTGGTATCTGAACATATTTTACCACATTCCAAACTCTTTTTTACTTTTTGTCATAGCTAACAATTTTGGAATCCCCATGAACAAATAAATTAGCTTTCATCAAAATTTTTCGACCAGAGTTTGATATATATATATATATATATATATCTTAAGTATATAAACAAAACTTATTGGTTTTGTCTCTCCGAAATTCCAGTACGTATATTTTCACTGAAATATCTAAAAAATAGTTAAATTTTGTAAATTTTACATCCTAATATTCATTGAGAGGTGTTGATGCTTAGACAGATTTTTTTTATATTATTTAAAAAAAAGCAACACAAATTAAAAGCTATTAACAATTATTAAAAGCTATGCAACACTTTTTTTTGTGTGTGGAAGAAGTAATTCTTTCTTTTATTATTATTATACCTTGCCTTATTATTTCCTTTAGTAAATATTTACCTGAACAAAGATAAGAAAACTGCAGATGATTAACTGAGATTTAGGAGAAATGAAGCTTGGTCTTTTGGCGGTTCTTCTGCTGGCATTGAAGATCCTGGATATTCTGTTGGTTTTGGTGAGGAGAGCAGCGTAAACAACGGTGAAACAAAATCCAGCACCAAATCTGAAAGGAGAATAAATAATGAGAATGACAATCAAGTTCTTTTGGATTGTTTTAATAGTTTGGATAGGAGAATTTTTATCTTCCAATTAACTATGATTGTAATTAGTACAGTATAATATGTTTCAGAGATCCTATTGTCCAAATCTGGGTTGTTATTGGAATGAATTTTGCTGTGTATCTGTAGGTTGCTGGGTCAAAAGAATTGGTCTCCCCAGCGCCGAGTCTCCCCAGCGCCGAGCGGGCTACCTGGCATAATCTGACAGTTTTTGAAACTGTCTCTCAGAAACAAATCTCTCCGATTTTCGACTGGAACACTCCAAGGCCAGCTGATTTATTTGAATGAATATCCATATATGAGGTTACTATATTCGCATTAACCCAGGTCGTATATACTTTATAACGAATACCGGTCAATTGCGGTATTATACCGGAATATTGCGGAAAATTGCGGAAAATATACAAAAAGTATACTTCTATATACATAAATATACAAAAATATACATATCTTTGACTTGCAAAACCTGTCTATGTTGCCAAAAAATATACTCTTTAGAAACCATGTGTTTCGTTCTTACAATCAATTGATAGTCAAAACGCTGCTTTGAACGGGAATTCTGTTTGTACGAGACCGTTATTTTAAAAGAGAAGTTATTATCCCTCGTCACTTCTGCATCACTGAGCAGACCCTTTGGTAATTTATGGCCTCGGCGCTGGGGATACTCATTTGCCCTCGGCGCTGGGGAGACTCGGCGCTGGGGATACTACACCGGGTCAAAACACTACTGTACTTACTACATGCTTCCACTGATTTTGACAAGAAACGTTTGAATGGTCTGTGGAACGTGTTGAATTTCGATTTACAACAAACTATAAACTTAGTGAACAAGGAAAAACCCCAAACCACAAAATAACACAACTATACAAAAACTGTATAATGCGTTTATATTAGCTTATGTACATTTCGATAGCTCTGCTATCATCTTCAGAGGTACACTACTACATAAGGTAATATAAACCCATTCTACAGTTTTGTGTAGTTGTGTTATTGTTGTGATTTTGGGTTTTTTCCTTGTTCATATACAATCACCACAGTGCTCTAGTGATTTATTTATAACCTTAGTAGCTCTCCTAATGAGAAAATAAAACCAAAATGGATTATTTCATAGTCCACTGAAACGACTTTGAATACAATTATTCAGAAGAAATCTCTAAGAAAGAATAAAAAATGTGAAAATTATGAAGATATTCTTCGTTTTTAAATGTCTTCACCCCACTCGAATTAAATACTCGAGTGCTTGAGGAGGTTTATTAAACAAAAATATTAACAAAACAATTGTACATATATGTGTATTGTGAAGTGTATATATTTTTAGTAATGTTTTAGTTTAATCTATAACATCAAGCGAGGTAGAATTTAATGTTTATCTGAAGATGACATTGCGGTCTCGAAACCTGTAAAAAATTTATTTAAACAGAATCTCACGACAGAATATCCAAATATTATAATGCTAAATTATCTAAGACACAATATGTTTTGTGTCTTAGAATGTTTCACATTTATTTAATGAATGTGGCATGGATGCCAAAAAACAAAGTTTAAGTAAAAAAATAAAAATAATTTTAGAATGTCTTCCTACACGTTGAGTTATCGTAAAAAAATACAATTATGAGCACACTGCGGCGAACTTATAGATTCAAATCAATCCCAATACCCCAATTTTAAATAATAAATAAAATAAATAAATCACCATGAGTTATCGTGTTGAAACAAAAATTCAATTTATATCAGAGTGGAATGCCGTATTTTCAATATTTCTTCCAGCGTTATTCCCTACAATTCTGCGGAATGTAAATAGTTTAGTGCAGAATTTATTCAGATAAATAAAATTATATTTTATTAATAATTCGGAATAGCGAGGATCAGAGATAATTTGATAAATTTAAAATTATTTTAAAACTCTATTTTGTTTTACTTGAATTGTTACGTTTTAAATTAAAATTCATATTTGTAATAAATATTTATATTTTCCTTTAAACAATGGTTTAAATTGTGTTACTAATATTTTAATGTGTTTACCAACATTATAATATACAAACTTTTACTTATAGTTTCCATTTCTATATTTTTAACTCAATATATTCGTACAGCCCTTACTTATTTATATGCCATGAGTTGTGTTAGCATAATAAAATCCAATATCATTTCAAACTGTACAGAAGATTTCAATTAAATATAATATTATTGTGTTACGTAAAAGATATGTGGCGTACAACACACATGAGTAACCTAATTTGCCTACCGCGGGATCTTAAGGCGCAAGGTGTTTGGAGATAACAAACTGTGGGGAAGAAAATATCCTGCAGACCAGAAGCGTCAGACGATTGTGTTTTAGCAATTTGATATCCTTCATTAACCTTTGGTGCTAAATCTCAACATAGACACTTAAGTTCGAATGTCTTAGCCTAAAGGACTTTGAGCCGGCGAGTATTCCTTAATAATATTTAATTTATTAAATAACATCCGCGTCTAAAATTAAGTGAAATGATTGATTAGGACGAATTACATTTGGGCTGGTGCAATGTTAATATAAGTGTAGTTCCTTTTTACGTAGTATTAACATATATTAAGTTTAAAGACTAAGTCTGGTGAGACAAATCAAAAAGAGTTGGGAAATTAAATCGTTAATTCACGTTCCTCATCACGCATCCTTTGTAATATTATGCTAGTGTTGATATAACCACTTAAAAACGGCTAAATATATAAGTTTCACCGAAGAGTGAGCAACCCGTTACAGATTAAAACACAGAAATAAAGAAAAACAATAATAAAAGACAAATAAACGTATAAAAACGAAACTAGAGATTTGAATAGAGCATTACTAAAATAAAGATGAAATCTCTAAGAAAGAATAAAAAATGTGAAACGTTTTATGTTAAATAAATATTATATTACGAAGATATTTTTAAATGTCTTCATGCCACTCGAATTAAATACTCGAGTGCTTGAGGAGGTTTATTAAACAAAAATATTATCAAAACACTTGTACATATATGTGTATTGTGAAGTGTTTATATCTTTTAGAAATGTTTTAGTTTAATCTATAACATCAAGCGAGTCAGAATTTAATGTTTATCTGAAGATGACACTGCGGTCTCGAAACCTGTAAAAACTTTTTAAACAGAATCTAGAATATAGTATACAATCAGATTGGTATACAAAATTAATTGTAAAATGCATTAAATGAAACACAGAAACAAATATATACAAACTAAATGCAAAATAAGAGAAACAAATAAAAACTAACGTCAGTCAAAAAGCCTAAATAAAATTAACGTAATAAAATTGCTTACGTACATACAAAAATAAACTTAATATTAAAAATAAAAACGATATTATCAATCACAGCCTTGAATATGACGAACTATACATTAAATAATAATACTTTATTTAATTAATAATTGTTATATTTATTGTTTTACAAACATCTTACCTTTGTATACCGCAAACGACATCTGTTGGTCTTAAAACAAGAGCAAATGTCATCAAATAACACAACAAGATCCCAGTTAGAAGCACGTAACTCAATTCTCTTCCTGCTGCTTTGACAACCGGGGTTTCGTTGTGTCGGATAAACACCCCAGCAACGAACATAGTAACCAGGATCCCTGTCGCAGAGAAGGACATCGCACCTATCGCCCAGGCACTCTCGATGCGTAGAAATCCCTCAGGAAGATCTAAACACACCTGTTTCGTAATATCAGGTTTGGTTCCCATAGGACACATAACGCACACTGTCTCGTCTACAGGGTGACGTATCTGGAAAATAAATAAGTTGTGCAACAATATTGGAGACAACTTTCACATGAAGATTTAGGAAATTGAAAAATATTCTTCCAAAGTCACAGTTAGAGGTTATCAGTCAACAAATGAAACTACCTTAAAAATTTTGAGTTTGACTTATGAGAAAATTAGACAGTATAACAAACACACAGAACACAATTCTCATAAAAAATACACCTAAGTATCAGACGCGTTTCAACGACAAGTTCGTCCTTTTCAGTGATAGACGAGCTACACCATACAAACTATAACTGTTATAAACTGTTATAGTTTGATTGGTGTAGCTCGTGTATCACTGAAGAGGACGACCTTGTCGTTGAAACGCGTCTGATACTTAGGTGTATTTTTTATGAGAATTGTGTTCTGTGTGTTTGTTATACTGTTTAGTTGTTTTAGAAAAAACATTGCCTGTAGTTATTCCTTTGAGTGTTTTAATCACATTTTATTAAAAGTTAAGTTTAAAACAAATCATAAGTAACATTAAATTAAATTTAAAATTTAGGCTTCGGCTAATTTATTATAAAAACCCGAACACTGTTCTTATATTTTGAAGAAACTTATTTGATTGAAAAATCTTCACGTTTTAGCGAAATTTGATTTGATTATTTTTGTCCTAATAATCTTTGTTTTTAATCTGAGATAATTGTTCTTTCTTTGTTCACATATATCTTTTAATACATCATGATTTAGAGTAGACATTGTACGGGATGTGACGGAAACTTTTCAAAATTACAAAATCGAAAAAGTTTGGTACAAGTGGTTAAATAACAACCCATTTCACAATAAATTACCCTCGAAACAGATCGCCTCTAAAAAACTTTCTAAATCGACATTGTTTCCCATCACAATACTTTCTATAGATTATCTATATAAAAAAGACAGGTGTAAATAAATTGGATAAATTGTCTCACGCACTCATTCTAAAACCAAATACGACTAACTAAAATTATTCATCACCAAAAACGGTAGTTTTCATTAGTCCGGTAGTTTTTCAAAAAGTGATAGTTAAATAGGAAAATGAGAGTTTTTTTAGGAACAAACTTGTTTCATTTACAAACAACGTGTGTTTAAGGTAAATTGTATTCAATTTGAATTGACTTTTAATGAGCGCAGTTCATTTTTTTAAAACGTTCATTTTTGGTTTTTTAAAATTATTATTTCCGATTTTGAGTTATTGCGTCTTTTAAGAACAGGGTCATTGCTTTTTTTTTCTTCTTTTTTTTCTCTTTTTTTCTTTTTTTTCCTTTTTCATTACTGTTGAGACCGATGGTTCTTGGTGGAATTACATGTTTAAAGATAATAAAACACAATTTTTTATTTTGTATCATTGCGTATTTTTATTTATATTTTTTTATTATTATTATTTTTACATGTAAAACATGAACAGGTATTTTTCGGAGAGATGGAGAACAATATGTTTTTTTTTTTTTTTTTTTTTTTTTTTTTTTGGCAGATTTACTTTTAAATTTAAATAACTGAACTTTACAATATTTTTTCTCAACAAAAAAATGGTAAAATATAAAGTTAATTTTTCAACTTATCAAGAATGTAGTTCATGTTGTTGCAACATGTATCTTTGATTAACCTATAAAATTTGGTAGCTGTAGCATTAATAATTTTTGAGTTATAAAGTTACCGGACTGATGCTTCAGTTTTTTCTTAAATAAATTGGCGGATACAAATTGAGATATTTTTATAAAAAAATTCACCTAAATGTTTATAAAAGACTAGGAAAGAAATTTGTTTTGATTTAGGTGTACTGGCCCCCTTAAGTTTTTTTTGGTGAATTTGTAAAACATATTATTTATTTTTAAAATTATAATTTTCTATTTGTAAAAAACAAAATGAGGGATTGCTATATATATAAATCGTTTTTCTTATTTTATCATTAGATCATGTCGTAAAATTTTAATTGATCCTTTTTGAATCATTCTGTAAATAATGATTACTGATATATGATAAGAGATTAACAAATAAATATTTGAATTATGTATCGTCCAAAATTATCAAATATAACAGTTATTAAATTGTTTGACGTAACAGAAATATAAACAAATAAAACTAATACTATTACGTTTTAATAAATTCAATATAACTATGACTATGTCTACTTTATGTTTGCCACTTCTTGTTCTTGCCAAGGGAATTGATGACGACATGAAATACTTACAAAGGTATATAAAGCTGATGCATTGTATTGCAGACACGACATGTACATTTATATGACCCTATAAAATGTAGCTTTTACCTCAATAGTCACTTTATTTTATGGATCTTTTATGATTTTAGTTTAGTGCACTCAATGTGGGTATGAAGTTTTATTAATTTATAATGAAACGAATAATTTCCTTAAATACAACCTATTAAAATGTAAATGTGACTTGTAATATCATTGTGAGCGAAGATTATACAATAAAAAATTTATAAAGCAGCCATTTTGAAAGTGTTTGAAATATTTAAAATCTTTTCAAAACTATTGACGAGGGAAATTATACAGCGTGATTTTTAATAACTTACCACATCTATAAATTATAGACTGAAAGCGATATGCATAATCTGTTTTGGGGACAGTTATACACCTTTAAGTTCACAGATTATGGTACTATGAAAATAACCTTAGTTGATGTCACTAAAAAATATGGATCTTTTATCATTAACTATCAATATGAACTTCATAATATTATGCGACTATGCTTTCATTTTGTAAAAGTAAAAAGGACTAGCGATTAGTAACGTAGAAATTGAGTGTCAATAACTTATATATTTTACTTACAATTAATTAATTTTATCAGTATCAATACGTAACAACTTCTAACTCTCACCTGGTATTGTGTGCAGTCAAAACAATGCCAGCAGCAACTCTCTCCCTCCACATAGGTCTTTGCTTGCCCAAGTTCACAGGCTACACTGCAGACAGACTCTGGTTGTTGGGGGTGGTTCAATTTAAACTGTATTTCTGAAATAAATAATAAATAATTATACATATAATATAACAAAACATGTTACCTAAAGATATATATACTGAAACAATCTTATCATGAACTATTGTTTAATGAACAGTCAAGTTATACATTATTTTTAGGAAAGTAAATTTATTTAAAATCATAGACTAAACATTTATAAGTAATAACAAATAACATATCTTGTAAAATACGATATTAGATGTGTTGTTTAATGGAAAATGTTTAGATTCATAATCACATTCTTTGCATATTTATGAAAATCACTGAATCCATGAAAAAGAGTAATAAACAATTTCATACCTACTTAAAAAAAACTATATAAATATTGATAATTTAACAAAGATGATAAAAAAATAAAACAAAAAATTGGTTTTTAGTTTATAAACATCTATTTACACCAAGGTTTCAAATAAAGACGACATTCATTGAGTGAAAACAACTAGTAGTATTGACATGTTTTAATCATATATTTGTTATAATTTGTATATATAAAGACTAATATACAAGGTTTCGTAAGTATAAATCAACTCTGTCATCAAGTGATAAACTTAACACACTCAAAAAGATAACAGCAAAATTTCCTAGTAGACTAAGGCCATTCATCAGTTAGACTAGTAGGCTAAGAAAGAAACTGTTATATATATATCAATATATAGGACAACCCTATAACCCAAACCTTTGTATTAAGAGAGCCACATGACTTTTATTACTTTATACGTTTTTCACTTGATAACTGAGGTTGATTTATACATTAGAAAGGTCGTGAATTACTTTTTATGTACACAAATAAATCAATGGCTCACAATATAAAGTACTGGTTTCAAAAATTCCAAGGATTTTAGATGGATCTATAGATTTTTTCTGGTAGACTTGGTTTAGATTCTTCTCTTTCATCTTTCACATTAGGTCTTTCTTATTACAGTATCTCCTCATCCTGACTCTATAGGGTATTCAAGAGCTAAGGATAGTTATTTTATCCCTTTCTTTTTAAAAGGTTGACTAAGCCTTTAATCAACATAAATACTGTATATATAAAATATTGAACAATTTAAAAGGAGACTATATTGAAAATATGAATAATCTATAGTTTTCACATAATGCTTAAATAAAAAAAAAATTAACGTTGAATATCTACCTGACATATTCATACGCAACTCTCCTTCCATGTACTCCCCTACACGTACCCACTGGAAGTTGCCTGGACTTAGTTGTTTGAAGTGGATAATATTATATCTTGCAGGTCCATCACCATTTACATCAAAATGAAACTTGTCTCCAGAAAGACCTAAACAAAGATTGAAGTATTTTAAAATTTACATTTAGTAGTTGTAAAAATTTACTGAAATATAAAGATTATAGACTGTTGAAATGCAGTAAAAATGTATTGCATAAAAACTTCCTTACCAATGCAATAGAAATCCAGTTATAAATTTTTAAAATCCGTTGACTTCTTACCTAATAAAAGGATGTACAAGTCACCGATTCGAAAGGTAACTTAAGAAGAGGGAAGCTTTTATAAAGTCTTATATATTCAGAGCAAACTAAACTTTTTCGATAATTATTGGAGGGAAAGTGAATGTGTTAACCAAAGTAAAAAGGTAACGATAAACTGAAGTTTATGACAAATTTGAGAAATATCATATATAATATACCTGATAATGATCAGGATTCTTCTTCACTTAACAATTTGAAAATAAAAAGCTATGGCAAAGTTTCTAAAACATCCAACGTATGACACATTTATTTCTGTATCACATCCAGTTGATGTAGAGATAAGGAGCTGTTAATGACACTTGTAAAACAAGTTTGTTTAATTTATATATAAATTTTATTCAAAGATGGTGTTCATGTTTCATTCTCACTTTTTGACTACCGAACTCACATTTTAGATCAATATTATTTAAGGATAATTTTCATTAGGTTTTGTAGATGAGTGAATGATTCAGTTTTTACAATTTTCATTTAATTAGTTTACAGTAAACTCTCAAACCGACAAGATTGTTGTAATACTATAAGTAGAGTGTGGTGTTGTACACAAGGGAAACATTTGAGGAAAATAAGAGAAATAGTACTGAATTTGTAAATCAACGTTTGTTGATACGATATCAATTAAAATACTACTATACTTTAGGTTATTCACACATTTTAAATAAATATATTATGAGAACATTTCAAAATTTGATCAACAGGTAAATGTATATATTAAATGTTGAGCTTGACTTATGAGAAAAATTATACAGGTTAACAAACACACAGAACACAATTTTCACAAAAAATACCTAAGTATCAGAGGCGTTTCAACGACAAGGTCATCCTCTTCGGTGATACAAGAGCTACACCAATCAAACTATAACTCATCATAGTTATAGATGATGTTATAATTATAAATAAATAATTATTTTTATTATTTATAAATCACAGAATTGTGTTCTGTGTGTTTGTTATACTGAACAGATAAATGGATAATATTTACACTATAAAACTAAGTTGTTCCCCTAAAAAGACATGTTTATAAAACTACCTTCAAAGTTGACTTTCCTCAGATACTTGAGCAGTTCAGGTCCCTTAGTAGGTTTCATATCATCACAAAGACCTCGTTTCCCTTTACACAAATCATGATGCATATTCTTCAGAGCGACTGAGAATGCCATCACAGCATCGCTCACAAACTGGAGTTGGTTTTCGAACGCCATATTCTCCCTTGAGAGTTGTTCTGTTGTTGAGCAAGGCCTGGTGTATTTCTTGTTGTAAGGGGTGCGGGAACTGTTAGGGTAACGACATTGGAAATGGTCCTCCCAGAATTCTGTAAAGTGGAGAAAATAAAAGAAAATGCATCAAGTTAGACGCATTTATCATTATTTTTTTAATCATTGGAGATTCGTATATTCTATTTGCATATATTTATTCAAATTTGATGAAATGTAACTTAAATTACAACCAAACCGTATATAAAAGGAAAAGAGTAGTACTACAGTAGACGTTAAAAAAAAAGTTGAATTTGCTAAGACAATACTTAATGCAATAGGTGATGTTGAAAGTTACCTCAACCGAATTTCCATTGTAGTGATAAAGAAGGGGATGTTCAAATTATTCATAGACGGACCAGATTATATGTTGAAAAGCACTAAAATTAATTATGTGTAAATTATTTTTCCATAATGTAAAACCAATCTTACTGGAATTTACGCATAATTTTTCCAAACAATAATCTCAACACCGATTTTGTTTCTATTGACATCTCTATAAACACAGATGTTAAAGGTTGACCGATATTTTTCAAGAATTTGTTATTTGGACCATTTAAAGAAAAACATTCGTATAAACGCATGTCCAAAAATGCTTCTGATTGTCATTTTGTGTTTTTTTTAAAGAAACATTACATCTTTGCATTTGGCTAAGATATTGAGTACAGATGTGTTATTAGCAATTTGTATGGTGTCTTTTACCAGTATAAGAAAATGTTGAAATTTATTTAAATACGAGAATAATTGTGTCCGTCTGTGTAACTTTTTTAATTTAAGTATTTCACTTACTTTACATGACGCGTTTTGGAACTCTTTCCATCTTCAGATTGTCGCTCTGATCAGGTCAATATTACATAAAAAATATATTACACTACAATATAACACATATACACACGCACAATAACACATAACACCGCGTGTGCACACCATAGACTATATTTTATGTAGTCCAGCTTGATATAATTATCTTTTTGTGTTTTTTATTCGGTGTTATTATGTGTTATTGTGCGCGTATATATGTGTTACGTTGTAGTATAATTTATATTAATGTAATAACGACCGAGAGAGAGCGAGAGAGAGAGAGAGAGAGAGAGAGAGAGAGAGAGAGAGAGAGAGAGAGAGAGAGAGAGAGAGAGAGAGAGAGAGAGAGAGAGAGAGAGAGAGAGGGGAGGGAGGGAGGGAGGGAGGGAGGGAGAGAAAGAGGGGAGAGAGAGAAAGAGATAGAATCTGAAGATGGAACAAGTTCCGAAACGCGTCATGTAAAGTAAGTAAAATAGTCACACAGACAGACATAATTATTCTTTTATTCATTGGTGACTTGGATACAAACACATAGAGTTTTATTTAAATGTTTTTAAAATGGCAGCTATTTTAAATTTTCAATGCCGAATGTATCATAAACCGCCGACGTTAAATAAATTTAAAGAGACAAAATGTGTTTTGTTTGTTCAAAATGTGTTGTGTTTATATGAACTTTTTATAATAATATGATGCAAAGAACTCGCTGGTAATATATTGATCAACATTAAATGTACACCCTACAATGTGAAGCCAAAATTTAATAATTGGCCAGTAAATAATAGTAACTGAAACATTTAAAGTGAATTTAAGGTGTCGGAAAATATAAAACGTATCTGGTTCAACTAAGCCTTAGGCAATGTGTATTAAAACAAACCAATCGAGTTACTACAACCCACTTTCAGCCTCTGATTAGCCCCAGGTAATCTCTTTACAACCCTACAACTGAAGCCTTGTTTCGTCTCTTATATATTGAGCGCTTTGTTTCATGTTCTTTCTCAAACCTCATCATTATTCTCCTAATTGTACTTTGTTTCTCACGTTAAACACCCTTTCATATGATTTTAATATAATTAATTAAATATTGTAAATATATTCCGTTTGGTTTCGTTAAACAGTGTTTACAGCTTAGAAGTAGTAACTTTTGTTATATTATTATGATAATCAGAATACTGTTTTCTTTTATCCGGTATCTAGAACCTGTAATTTGTCTAAAGATTACCTATCTTTTCAATATGATTTCCTTTCTCACTTGTGCATAATAATGTTATATGATTTGACAAAGAAATGATGTCGATTTTTTGGAATTATAATAAAATCAATGTCGTAACTTTTTACACGTTTTTCGGATAAACTGCAAAGATTAATTGCTGTATTTAGTCTTTTTAAATAAAATTCCTCCTAAAATGGTCACTAAAAGTTCAGACAATGATTAGAAAGACAGAATAATGTAATTAAATCAAATATTTAGTCCTAGGAAAAATATCGATTATTAATAAGAAAAATAAATAGGTGTGGTGAAATCACCTCCTTTTTCCCCGGCGATTCTTCTATTCTAACATCTATACTGGCGGGTTGCCAGAGATATAAATTGCAGGGGAATTGTTTTGCGACAAATTAGTTTACCCCCTCCCTCGGCGATGAAAATTCTTATCACGCATCAAGACTAGAGTACAAGAGAGACCTGATCTTTTTAAAGGAGTGCATGTCTTCAGTCTACAGAATAAACGATATTTTAGGCACCCCCCCCCCCAAATTGTTCACCTACCAAATTATGACTAATTAGCACCTTTTGGGATGCGTCAGACGGCCCAGGTTTTTCGCCGGTGCGTCTCTAAATTTCGTATAAAATTTAATATGAGATACGTAGTCAACGGCCATCCTAGATAACAGTTTTAATTAGTCATTCAATTAATATTATTCATAGTTAATTTAGTTTACATATATTACATTAAATAACATAGTTTCAATCGCTCATGGAGCTGGCTGGCTGAGCTGTAGTATTTGAGTAGTTGAGGGTGTCAAGTTAATTCCCCCCATTTTTACCAAATTATTTACCATTTACCCATTTACCATTTTTACCATTTACCCAAATTTCCTTCCCGAACTCTAACTCTCTTGAAGACCCACCACCGCATAAACCAATTAAAAAAAACTTAAATTTCCGCAGAGGTGATTTGTAATTAAAATGTAAAGAAGAACAACAAAAATCGAAGTTATTAATATAGGTTGTGCCGTTCATAGACCTAGTCTGCTATTGTCACGAAATGGACCAGATTATCTTGGGTGATGGTTCTTGTTGGATTTGGTTTGTTTTGGGGTATTTAGGTATTGTTTTTCTATTATTTATAAAAAAAAGTTTAAGGTTGAATGTAAATTCAAATTAATCATTCGTGTTTTGATTCATTTATGTAAAAATAAATATTCTACTATTAAGTTAAGATCTGTTAAAATTTGTATTGCGAATTTTATATAGACAAATTAATAATTTAGATATACAGTCATGGGTTTACTATAATGGGTATGTTCGTAGCATTCTCAAGGAACCATTGTGCTGTCCACAGTTTTGTTTTTGTATATTTTATTTAGATCTAACTGTTTCATCTTTCCTGACAGGTCCTTAGGTAACTCCTCTGCTCTTCAGATCATGACATTATTAGAGTATTCAAGGTCAGGGGTCATTATTTTAAATTATTTTTTTTATTTCTGTTTATGAGACGCCGATAACCGAAAGCGTTTATGTATTTAAATAACAATAATCTCATTTATATGATTAGGAAACAAAATGTCTTAATGTTTGAAACTGATTTCAAATATTCGTACCACATTTTATGAAAAGTTAAATTAAAATCAAATTTCTTATTTTCAGTATTTTTTAAAGAAAAGAACCCGCAGTCTCATACGAGAGGAATGGATTGCCTAATAATAAGAATATAACTGCATCCTGTTATGGCAGTGTATATACTTAAATATACTTTATTTCCATATCGCCTTCCGAACTACTGATATAATTAATTACTTAGCATAACTTAAGTCAAAAGTAGTTCATATTTCCTATTAGTAGCTACAGCTGTTTCGCCTCAACATAAGGCATCTTCAGTTTTTAGTTTGTTTACGTGTGCTAAGCCTGAGGATGCCTTATGTTGAGACGAAACAGCTGTAGCTACTAATAGGAAATATGAACTACTTTTGACTTAAGGTATGTTAACTAATTAATCAAATATACTCGTAATATTATCTGTTACGTAACATGATTACGTTTTGTCATCAATTCTGCAGCCACTCTTTGTTACGACTTCTTGGTAACATCAAAGTGTCACGTGACAGAATATTTAAATTAAAGTTAAGTATGATAGAATTTTTGAAAAAAATAATTTGGGGACATGGAAGTTGAAATATTTAAAAAATAGTTAGATACTACAAGCAAAATGTATAGTAGGGACTGCATGAAAAAGAAAACACTAAAAGGGTTTAAAAAGTATTCAATTATAATTAATGCATAAACTGATTTATCTTTTTCTTATTGAAACATTCTAATAAGTTATTTAGGAATTGCTTGTGATTTGTTATACACTCTCACGTCTAACTAGTATAGAAAAAGTGATTTGTAAAAATATCAAGGTATTATTTTTGCAGTCTAGAGTATTCCCGAGTATATAATAGTTTTATTTCAAAATATTTCTGTCTATCTCTTTATGAAGCGCTTTTCAGCTAAAAAGTGTGGACAGATTTCAATAAAATTCGATTTGAGGACATAATTCGGTTCTACTTTAAACATGTTTTTTGATAACTCAAAATTTGAGGTGGTAGCCGTATAAGCCCACAAACTATAAGGAATTATAAAGAATTTTGCTCGAGTGTAACATCTCCACACTCAAACAAAATGTATTAGTTCCCACCTCATCAGTTGTCGATATAAAGCAAAAGAATCTGCTATGTAGTTGTTATAAAAGAAGTCATATTTCAAAATTGTCTCTACCAATTTCAGTGAAACGTAAAGATTAATAATCTTAATCTGTAAGAAAAATCAAAACTAATACATTATTCACAAAAGTAAAAAGACAAAATTGGCAACAAAATTAACCTTGACCGAATCATTAAAAGTTCGCTTTTAATAAATATATTATTTTGGGATGGACGATTGTGAAAGATTATTAACATTTTTGTCAGACATTTAATGTTTAATATCATTTAAATTTGTCATACAATCGTTATGTATTTCGTTGTGAATATGATTAAATAATCGGAAAAAATATTGTTAATTTCTTTCTTATCTATCTTATCTTATCTTTTTAACTGTCGGAAAATAATAAACAAACTGCTGAAGTAATGAAACTGTTTAATTGATATACTTAGTTAACCACTACTTTAGGATGTTAAAAGGTATAAAAATGAAGTGACTTAAATCTTGTTCATGTAGTCAGGATCGAAACACATTTTTATGCTTTCACACTAAGTCGCATAAATCAAAAGATGAAATCGTCTAATAAAATTTAGGATTAATTTTAAAAATACAAAAGCAAACAGACACTAAGGATTTTATGTTTTACTGCTTCATAACTATAACATTCACTTAAATACTTCACTCTCTAAGTTTTACACATATATGTACATACAGTAGCTTTATTAAATGCATGAAAACAATTTATTAACAACAAGAAAGTTGAACGTCGGATAAGCAAGAAGTCTTGTGTAATAGCCTATTCCAAAAACAAATTGAGTTCCATGAATATATTAAACTTCTCTGTTACATCTAAAGTGTTACTGTTATTACTTTAGTTGTTTAAAGTTTACAAATAATACAAACGTCCAATGTTTTATATCCATTTGTTTTTATGTGATTTATTCAAACTTTAAATATGAAAAATAATGTTAAATAGCTCCTATATATAATAAAGGGTGATTCAATAAGAGCGCCGGTTGTTTAAGTGTTGAATAAAATAATCTGTGTTTAAGAAATGTAACATATTTCAACATCAATAACATAGCATAACAACTTTATTGCTTTAAAGTACAGTGTTGACCATTTACAAAAATAACATATTTTATGACATTGTTCATTTTTATCCTTAGTTTTTCTATAACTAACTTTCCGGTGCATTTATAATACATAGAAAAACATTTTTATACCATTATAACACGTAACACAATTTTAGGAATCGAAGTAACCAAATTATACGAACTACAATAATATCAGTACATTTACAAACGAGTTAGTTGTTTGAAGATATTTTACCAAATTAATTTATTACATTAAGTTTAAAATAGATTTTCTAAGTTTTAGGCTATACATAACAAAATGGTAGATATTTTTCATGACCTGTACTGAGTTTGAGGTTAAGATTGTCTCTATATTATATAAATATTGCACAGAATTGTAATTGTTCAAATATTTATATCTAAAAAGATTATACCCTTCACATTCCAACAAAAGGTGAGTTATAGTGTCATTTCCTGTTATGCAGATAGGGCAGATTTCACTGGGGTATAATTGTCATTCTGCAATATTAATCTATTATATTTCTTGCCAGCAAGGCGTAATTGAGCAGTAATTCTTATTATGTATAAAGGACAATTCTCTTCAAAGTATGGTTCACAGGGGGTTAAGCCACTTATATGTCTGTAGTAATCACTGTATCTTGAATTTAAAATGGTATCAATGTCTGAGCATATTTCAACATCAATACGGACTATACATATTGCCATTACATATGAAAATAGTAAGCATGAAAAATTACATTTAGCATAAGTCCAGTATGACTTGCTTTGCATGTTGTAACTCGATGAATGAAATTGGTAATAATCTTCAGACAAGTGTTCTACTCGAGTTGGGCGATGACGTTGGGAATTTCTTCCTTTAGTTGTGATATTGTTCGGAGGTTATTTTGATAAATTTGTGATTTTAAATTCTCCCAAAGGAAGAAGTCACGTGACCATGTTGCCAGTAGCGACTTTGATACTAGGGTGAAATGGATAATTGAATTAATCGGTTTCAAATGATTTCAATACTCGTATTATTATTTCGAAATCTAGTATCTGCGCAGAATGATTTAGCGCATCGGATTCAAACTCAGCTTTAACAGTCGGTGAATTACTAACGATTATTGTATTGTTTCTGCGTACACTCACCATATTTGTAACGTGTTTTCACAATTAATATTCATTGTTCCATTTTAAAGCGTTCAATGATAACTACTTCAAAAACGCTGATTAACAAATATATAAATCAAATGTTTCCATGGAAACAATAGCTTGAAATTTAAAACAGACGTTATTTTTATTGAATCACCTGATACAATCTTTATAATAACTGTTTTCTCTGTTTTTTCCTATATTTGGTGGCATCAGAAAATTATCAAGCAATAAAACAAACTTTAAAACTCACCTACAAACCAAGGATTTCTCTTGTTGTTCTCAACTGTCAAATTGAGGAAGTAAACATCAAATCCTCGAACTGGGTTAGCTTGAGGTTGGACAGAGAGCGTGCCTTCCACTTCCTGTTCATTACCCTGCCAAACCAAAGATCTAGCGCTCCAGCCGTCGGAGCCTATCCAGGAGAAACTTCCTGTGGCATTACAACGCCGAACTGCTCGCATTAACCCAGCGACCTCTTGATCAGAACCGAAGATTATAGCACCTGTTAAACAAATATATTTCTTTAATATTTAGGGAATTCATAAACTAATAATATTAAAAAACGTATATCAAAACTCAGCGAGCTTATCCGTGTAAAATGCTAAATACTGTATTAAAAATAAATTTACATTAAATAATTGCCAACTAAAATCAAGTAGGTGCATTTGAAACAAGAGGGAAAAGACTGGAATTGCATATGTATGAAACTTATGTTAAACGGTACTATGTGTGTGAAGCAGTAAACACCTCAAATGAAATTCACTTGTATAAATTACAAAGAGGCCAGCAAAATAAAATGAAGTTAATTACACGATTTGTGAAATGTATATCAATTTGATAATGATATCTATATTGATACTGACTAACAATAAGATAAATCAAGATATTAAGAAGCTGGTGTTTGATAAAAACTATGAAGTTTATGTATTAAAATTATCTGATGGCAAAGTTTCACCTGGAGATAGTTGAGATGGTTTTATAAAGATTTTTTTAAACACAACCCTATGGTGGCACCATGGAAATAAATTATGCCCAAATGCAGCAAAAAACCAATATTGATCAAAATCTACCCATAAATAAAAAACATATGATACTTGTTTTGGCGGTAAAAAAAACACCCTTGGAGTGAAACATTTTTAAAATCCTTATATTTACACGTAATAGACACTTTTTTAACTTGTAACTTGAGTAAATCATGTACAACAAAACCGGGATCTATATTTGGTCCAAAAATAATGTATGGTTTCGGTTTCCATAGCCAAATATAAATTCAAAATAAATTTCTAGTAATTTAAATAGATAACTTGTAGCAAATTTCTGTGTACTTCATGAATTAATAATGGCTTCAATCTGACAAACTTTTATCTCGTCATTTAAAGTGGATTTACTCATATATTAAGATGATTTTATGACACAATGAAGGCAATTTTATCCTTATTTAAATATGTAAATATTACTTAAAATTATCTATAAACATAGATAATGGGCAAGATAAGTTTCATTATTTTATTTATTTTCATGGAACTTACTTTTTGCAAACGATAGCTTGATGCGACATTGGGTGTGTCAGACAGTTCGCTCAATGTTTTTCAACCTTTTATTATAAATGTAACTACTGCTAACTTTCCCCATTTTGAAATCTAGGTTAATAGTTACTGGGGTGTATAAAATATAATCGTTACAGTGGTGTAATTAGAAACGGAATTTAAATAACCTAGGGCAGCTCAAAAGGAAGGTTTTATTGGATTAGCTTTTATGTTTAATTATTACATTTGAGTTAAATGGTACACTACGATCATTCAGATATCCCCAACTGAAATATCCACGCTTAGTATCTTTAATTACTGTAAACATTACTTTACAAGCTAACTTTAACTTAGTAAGATTTTGTATGATTTTATATCATTTAAATTATTATGAAATCTCTGAAAGGCATTATTTCTGCCTTTGGCTGAGCTTTAGGTATAATAAATTAAATAAGGTATAATAAATACAGAGGTGGTTTTTAAGGTTTTAGAATAAATTCATTACTTATATAAACTAATCTACATATCATTTTATTCTTATAATTTCATCATATAGAACTAGTTTCAACATTCATACACACCCACATACAATTGTAATAATCAATGACATGTTTTAACTACGATTGACGGAACTTTTTGAACTGAAGGGTTGAGGAGGGGGTTTGACGTTAAATTTTTTACCTTTTATTTTATTTTCTTAATATTAGTTTAGAACCCTCCGATGATGGTAATTAGGTTACCGAAATGTGCATCATGGAACTGTAATAACATAGGCTAATAAATGTTTGCCAAAGGTTTATTTGTGTTGTGTTATTGTACCTAACTTGTGGTAGGGGATTTAGTGTTAAAATGGTAATAATTAAAGACACATTAGTGTTTTGTTTTACATCTTAGTATTTGGTTTAGTTGTATAAATTTTAGGTTTTTATTTGTTAAATTTAATTTCATACATTTTTAGTTTTATTCCTTTGAAAGAAGCAGTTATAAAACCCTTCATCCCTTAGAAACCTTATAGATACACCCTAGGCCTACTATTTTTGAGAACCTACTCCTTTACATCACATGGATTTGCAATTAAAAAAAAATCTATCTATCTTAAATTGCGCCTTACATTAATCTTTGTATAATTTATTAGTCTGCTTATGATTTCAGTTTGTTCTTCTGTTATCTTCTAACTCAAGTATTACAAAACACTTTAAAAACAGTATTATTTTTTGGTTCGAGGGAATTGTTAAAAAACAATTGAATGTGTTGCAACTCTATTTACGTACTTTAAACTAATTCTAGCAACTGAAGTTTCATAAAATCCTCCTATACATTGATATGCCTCGTCTAACTCAAAAGGAACAAAGCTTGTTTCCCAACATAACCGATATGCTGACAATTTTACGAACCATGCACTTGTAATTAAATTTGGTATATATTTACACATTTTGAAGAAAAAAAAAGTTATTTGTGCAACTAGTGAGCAAAGTGGCACTTTTTTAAAGGAGAGAAAAATGACGGTCAGAGCCGAGTGCGTCAATTTTATCGAGTTTAAAAAAGACACTTTGCTCACGAATTGCACATTATACTTTGTCTACAGTTGTTATTTTGTGATAAAAAACAGTTCATACTGGCGGTCGTACTTTTTCCTTGATTTGATAGGAAGGAGATTTAGTACAACGTTGTTAGCTTTTTCCGCTAATTTAGGCGGGGTATTTGACAGGTTTTCATCCTCTGAACTGTCCATATTTTAAAACTAACTACACAAAATATAGCAGTAGTGCTAAACAACACATCAACACTGAGTAGAAGTTCTCAAGTCAAAACTGAGGTTATTTATGAATATTACAAATAACTTGGGTGTATTGTTGAGGAAACGGGATTGCCAACTTCAAAACTCGGCAAACAAAAAATACTCTCCGTGTACATACACTGTCAATCATCTTCATGAATAATTACTTCCTTTTTCGACTTTAAAACGTTGTCTTGTTGTTTATTTATGTTATTTTACATGTAATAATTAATCTAACCTACATAAGGGTCATTTCCTGTATATTATAAATCAATTCAAATAAACTTAACCTAAATTTCATTTTGTTCGGTTGCCATTCGGATTGAGCTGTTTTGCAAACTAATTTAAATGAACAAAATGCCACTTTGTCAACAACTGTAGACAAAAGTTTATTTTTAAAACTAAACCTTCATTTTAAAAACGTATATTATTTACTTTTCACTGTATTACTATTGTTAAAAAACATAAGATTACTTTTAGAGAGACAGGTTTCTTTTTTGGAACTTTTGATATGATTTTGTTTGTACTTTTAAATTGTTTTAATTTCAATTATATTTACACTATATTTTATTTTAATGTTTATAATTCAGTTGCCTGGGCCAGAATCCATTAGCTCACCAATTCTGCCCAATTTCCCCCTTACATCTCTAGTTTTAGTTTTGTAATATTCCTCATTTATAATTGGTTCAAATGGTCACAAGACTTATTTTGTTTTGATGAACGATACAAACAAATTGAAGCAGTATTGCTGATTTTCCATAGTTTATAGTTTTATTTTACATTAACGATGCACAACTCTGTCAGACAAATTTCTTGACATTTGATATATTAAACTGGGTATTTTGTTTACATACTAAAATATTCATAAAAACTTTAGTTTTCTTCTATAAACAATAATATCTAACTATGGTAGTATATACACCTATTATAGAATCAATAAATAAGTTACACAAATTAAAAATTGTTTACGTCAATTACCTCTAGCTCTTGGTTTAGTCTGCAGTCTTAGGACAATATTATCATATGCTGCATCCTCTGCCACTCCTGAATCTTTGACAAGCTTCTCCTTAACGGCGATGCATATGTTGGATTTGCTCAGCAGTATCTCCAGCTCTTCAAATGCCTGAAACCAAAATATACGATGTTGAATTAGAGGACGCATAGAAAGACAGAGTGATAAGAGTGCCTGAGGCTGAAATGAATTTAGGAGGTGACTTATATTATAAAGCAGATACATAATAATTTATATCTTGAGCTTTGTGTTTATTGAATATAAATATTTACATTATTTCAACTGCCATAATGTTTACCAATCATGTTTGAATATAAATTAACAATTCAATCCTAGGGGAAAAATTACATACAACGTAAGCCATCATTCTGTATTTCGTAGTTTTCAAATCGCGTATTTAAAACTAAAAGATTTGTAAGTAAAAGATTAATCCTTAGTATTCATTGAAATTATTTTGTAAGGGATGGTTTCTAAAGTGTCAACTGTTTAGTTATATGTGAACAAATAAGCTGGCCGTTAAAAATTCTACAGCATAGTTGAGTGTAGTTTAAGTTAAAATTTTAAATTGCTATCAAAAGTTTGTTATAAGATGATCAAGGTGAATGTGAAATTAGTATTGCTAAGATATTGTACAAATTTGGAAAATTACCTTTACCAAAAATCAAAGAAAATAACCAAAACTGTCAGTTCCATAGTTTTCAGTGAATATTTACCAATAACGTCACCTTTGAACAGAAAATATTTGCATAATTAAAGGAAGTCTAAACTTGCTTTGCCTACACTAGTCCTCGGAGTAAATAGTATTTAATTAAATCAAGCAGTGAAATATAATTCTTGTTTTTCGGCGTTTCATTCCTGAAACGTTATATTTTTCTCTCTGCAATTTTGGACCAAGGGTTTGGTCTTTAATCTCCTCATTTCAATACAATTTGATTTAATATGTCCTATTTGTTATTGAATACTCAAAAACCGAAATTGTTGAAGAGATAATGATAATCACATAGTTTTGTTTGTGTTCATAGAGGTTACACTTCACCAATATTCATTCAAAATCCATAGAGCCGATTTCGAGAAATAGTAATTATTTAAGGTTAACAATTCATTTTTGAATAACCGAGGAATGTTTTGTCCAGATATATGATTCACACAAAACGAATTGTTTACAATTTTTAGACACGTTACCACTGTAGAGTACTGTACAGATGACAGATGTCAGACACCAGAAAAATAAACACCAAACATACGTCATCGAAAACAAATTTTACACTCAGCTACTGGGACTCTTAAAAATAATATATCATCAAAAAAAATATGATTTCTTTAGCCATTACACAACTTTTATTCTACTTATATAGGGGGAAGTAGGATAAACTTACACAGATTGTAACAACTAAAAGGAAAATATATTTTAATTATAGAGTCTACAGTAAACAGTGAAGTCTCCTCCAACACAGGACTGTCTAAATTGTTATTTATTAAATAATTGCAGTATTATAATAACCTCTAAAGGAACTTTAAGCAGAGATGACGTTGATTAGATGTAGAGAGTGTTAAATTAAAATAAATCACTCAAACTACCATAAAAGTAATATATTCGTGAGCCCAAAATACTGTCGGCTTCTCAACACTGGGAAGAAAGATTATTTGCGACTGTTTATTGGGCTTATTTTGAGAGTTGTTGTGAAATCCTTTCACTACCCCATTTTTCCGGGGACACTTCTATTCCAACAGCTTTACCAACGGTTAGCCTGAATGCTAGATTGCAGGGGATGGTTTGCATAAAATCAGTTTACCCCCTCCTTTGATGATGAAAATCCATATAACGCATCATTGTACGAGTTGAGACCGGATGTGTTTAAGGAAGTGCAGATCTTCTAGTATACAGGATAATCTATATTTCAGGTACCCCCCCCCCAATTGTTCAACAACCAAATAATGGCTAATTTGCCCCTTTTGGGATGGGTTAGATGGCCTAGGGTTTACGGCTTTGTGTCTCCCAAAACCGTATAAAATTAAATATGTGTTTTTAAATAGTTAACAGCCATTTTTGCTTAATACTGTTTTCTTGACCACTAGTTTTAAATAGAGTCATTCCCTTAATATTATTCATAGTTGATTTAGTTTTATATATTATAATTAATAGCATAGTATTAATAGCTCATGAAACTGGCTGGCTGAGCTGTAGTATTTGAGTATTAGAGGGTATGTGTGAGGTTAATCCCCCCCCATACCGAAATTTCCTTCCCGAACTCAAAATTTCCTAAATATCCACCCCCGCATAAACCAATTTATAAAAACCCAAGTCGCTGCATAAAATCCATCCCGCCGTAGACTCATGCGGGAGTTGAAAGATTCCGTACCTTTCAGTTGCAGTTAAAATTCTTGCATCTATTGCATACAAAGTATCGTATGTAGCCCTCGGCTATATCAACTAACACAAGTTAAAGTTACTTTTGAGTCGAAATAAATGAAAAGAGGGAAGAGTTCCAAAATTGCCACAACTCTTCAACACCCAATAATACATCTCAATCCAGCAATAAGCAAAGGCAGAATTATCACAAACTACAGCTCATACCATCAAATACTGATGGGGGAAAGTCGAGTTTATTAAAAAAAGTAGATTATTCTTTCTGATCAGTCAGTGTAGCGGTGTTTAAGAACACAAGGCACGACTAGCTACACTGTATCGGCATTCTGTACCAACAAGCCTCTTATATGGATTTTTCACAATGTTCAATACGCTACGCAAAATGGCCGCATTGGAGGCGAGAACGACATTGAGTTTTACAGAATTGCTCGTCTATACTGGTCAGTGCAACGCCAAGTTACAGAAATTCCAAAGGCGGGCGTTGACTAGGAACTAGTAATAAAAAAATAATAAATAACAGATGGAACAATAACATGCTTCCATGTGTAGCAGGAGAGCTGTTACAGTTTGTTCTGATTAGATATAATCCTATTTCTTCTTCTCCACATAACAACAATGTAAGCTACAAGGTGGACACTATAACTGGTTTTCATGACTGTTCTCTAAATGTTTTAAACATATTTAGCAGGACATGTTTTATTGTAGAAGTAGTAAAACCGCCTGAAACACAGAGTTGTAAAGTGAAGACATCCATAAATTGAATTACAACTGAGTGTTGCCAGTGAGACGATAAACAGAAGTAGATGTTTTGCTACGGTTGACACGTGGAAAACATTTCCGGATTTGTCAGAGTTGGTTTGATACTTTTCACAGTTTATTTCGCCGCAACGTTGTGGTTCTTATATTGCTACTGTCCGACAAATAAATAAACCCCACCCATAAAAATACTACTCGAAAATTTGATTTTAAATTTTAAATAACTGTAGAAACATTTGTATTCTCTTTTTGGTACACACAAACAGTTTATGTTTGTTAACAATAATATCTTAGTAACAGTTTAATCGATTTGGTTTTTAATTTGTACCCTAGTAGGTTTTTTGGTTAACCTACTAAGAGTTTCCATTAGTGCATTAATGGCATGAAAATATTATTAAATTTCTTGGAATTGCAAGTAGTCTTCGTTTAAAAATTTAAAAAAATAATAAAACCACAAAAAAAACATATATCTTTATTCATTCAAAGGTATCCAATAAATTGTAAACAATCCTACCTAAACTGTACAAAAAATTTGCACACACTGTTTCACTAGACCAACTCCAAAATCAAAAATTTCAATTTTGTATTTGTCAGTCAAAAAGTGGAAATTTTATAATCGATGCGGTCATTAAAAAATGCATTAAAAACCATTAATATAACTGTTTCTAATTGTGTTAGGGATATGAGAAAAATATAATTTTGTAGATATATAAATTCTAAATTTACAAAGTGAGCTAAAAATTACGTACTACACAGAGGATGTACGAAAGAAATGCATGTAATATTATATTTTCGAATGTTCCAATATATCAGAAATAGCCAATATCTCTTGTACTAATATACTAACATTGATATAATTATGAAAACGAAAGGAATTTTGTAGTTATCTACCTTCTCTATTAAATGTACTAAATTAAATCACGTAATATTATTTTTTGAATGTTCCATTATATCAGAAAGGTTCAATATCGCTGGTTCTAATTTTGATAGTGTTATGAAACAAAAGGAATTTTATAGATATCAACATCCTCTATTTACAAAGTGAGCCAAAAATGTAAAAAATATAAATATTACTTTTTGCTATGTTATTTTTGGTTCTCCTATAAACAAATTCTCAAAGTATATCGCATTTCATTAAAATTCAGCCTTTTAACCATGACGGAAACTATTTATTTAATTTTTTTTCCAATAATTCCTGAGTCACAATAAATTACTATTTACGGTTTTGAATCTTTATTACCGATTTTGAGTAATGCAGTACTGTGACCAAATGTTGGGAATTTTTACCGATAATTAAAGAATTTGGAGAGATGGTAAACAGTAGGTATTGTTAGTGGCCATGAGCATAATTTGATCTAAATTAATGGAACTGATTTTGATTAAAAATCAAGCTCTAATGGCGGCAGTCAAGACTACTTTACTCCTAAACAGTATGTTTCTTTATTTATAATTCTGCACACGGATAGTCTTTATATTTGACTAAAATGTGAACGAAAACTGTAGAGCCGGTTTTGAGAAATTACTCATTTTATAAAAGCTCTACGAACGGTACTTTTGGTTTTATCTAATATGTTTAGTTTGATCCTTAAAGACTACAATTATTAAAATGAAAATGTTTAGAGCTGATATTCAGAGATTTGTGTATTTTTTTTTCTTACAGCAGCTACCACCAAATTATGTGTTTAAAAAAAATGAGAAAATTGTCTAAAGTTACGCTCAAATAGGAACTTGTGTTTAAATCATTGCTTGCGTTTATAAAACACTCCTTTATAAAACCTTAGTTGCATTAAGAGAACTTCAAATCGAAAATAAATACAACACTTTTGAGCCAAATTCGACGATTACAAAAAGTGGGTACAATCGGAAGATATTTTATTTTTTAAACATTTATTTCCCTGATTTTATTTCTTTATATTTTATATAATATTTGTCTATACAAATACAAATTATTTCTGTATTTTTCAAGAAATAAGAAACAATCTTGATTACTTTAAATTACGTCTTCATTTTCAATGATCAAGATATATTGTAGAAACATTTTATGCTACATAATTCATATATTTTATTTTGACTAATTGTACAAATATATCTTGCAATTTTTCATATACTCCCTTAGAAAACGTATATAATTTATTTTTAATTCTAACTCTATCATTAACTTTCGATTTTAGGTTCGTAATAAAACTTAAACTTTCACGATTAATTAATATATCTATAATTATTTATTATTACCTAAAATTATTTAATTCAATTCTATTATTTCAATTATTAAACCTTTTGACTGAAAATCAATGAATCCAAAATATATGTTTATTTTAAATAACTATTTCATTCTTTGAATCATTATTTTATATTCAATTAGAATTTACTTTTATTAATTTTCAGTATGAAATAATTTTTCAAAGTATTTTTTTCTTCCACTAATGCGTTAAATTTATTAATTTAAGAAGCTTCTTTAGTAACTGAAGTCAGTAATAATAATCACCAGGTCAGGTATGTTAAAGTTGTCCATAACTTAATTAAGTTGAATAAAATTATTTCTTTTTTATTCATTCAAAACTATAATAAATACATTATCGTGAAAAATTAAACTGTTAAATCGAAAATAAAATATCTAGTGTGATGACAAGACATAATTTTTAATTGAACGTTGTGTTGGGATTTGAGGTTGAACTGACAAACAGGACCCGATGTTGCCGACAGTGTAGATTAATAACGTTAATATGATTTGAACGTTTTAACAGTTGTTAGAATTCTCTGATATATTATTTCTCTTGGCGGGAAAACAACACATGCCACAAATAACAATTTTAGTTTATTCAATAAACCAGAAATATATTGGATTAATGGATATGAGATTTCATTTGTCAATGAAAGTCATAATGCATTTTCTGTCGATTTAGCAACAATTGGAATTAAATATTAGAAAACATTCTGTATACATTTAAAAGGTATTTCCGTGTTTGATTTATGAAGATTGTTATTTAATTTTAAGAGAAGTTTGAAACTTTGTGAGTAAAGATGGAATCAGAAACTGGACTTTTACAGCTCACATACCTCCACACAGGAAGATGAGATAAGAAAAGGATGCTATTATCTTAGACTTAAGTAGGAAGGTTCATTTTTATGTTCGGGAAACTCGACGTAATCGTTTCAAAATCTATCTGCTGCTAATCTTGAATTTAGATATACTCTTCTTAGATGTGATGTTACAACAGCGAAACACTATTTGCAACTCTCTGTAGGATGTACGAGTTTAAAGTTTAAAAATTAACTAGCTCCGAGGAACTAGGAGGGTAGGCGCACCTGGAGCACGACACTGGAACCCACTGATTAGGATAGGAGCAGGGAGCAATCAAACACTAGAACACATCTACCTTTCTTCAACACATGCTCCCAGACACCTAAGCAACATCTGGACAAGCTGAGTATGTTTCCATGGTACTCATGCCGGCAAGGTTCCTCAAGCCACATTTGATAAGTCACCGTTGGGTCTCTTACGCATTACCCTCTCCAACATCACCAACTGAGGACGGAGCCCGTTACCCACCTCCATGGGATAGGGTAGACCACCAGCCAAAGTTAGAAGCTGTATTGTATTCCAGACGGCTTCCTTCAGTGTTCATGGCCCAACACCGTGTGGTGTAGTACACTACGCGATTTATAAAGGGCTCCACTATCGGGGGACTATTTAAGGCAAAAAGAAATCTTCTATTATAATATTGTATTCAGTTTTCAAAAATAAATTACCCTGCTTTTAATTATATAGCTATAAATATTGTTATTTTACAGGTAAATTAAAGAAGTTTCTTTCACGAAAGGAAATCCCTTCCTTAGACATTTTCAGCGTCTCCCTATACTACTGATTTACTGATCTCTGCAAAGATAACATGGAGAACAATCATAGACTGCAGTAATTATTTTATGGTACAACTAATGTTTACAATTTCCTAACTTTGCAATTTTAAATAATTTTTAATAATGTGTAGATCAATATGGTAAATTCGTTTGTGGGTTAAAGCGTTTTTATAATCATATATATAGTTTCTTGGGGGTGTAGGCCTACTATTTTTAAGATAATATTTATATTTAGACTGTTCGAATTACTCCCTCGAAACACGAAACATATTTTTTTTATTTTTTACATACCGTTTACGGCAAGTTTTATCAATGACAAACTTTGATTAGGAGTGTTAATTTTACCACGTGTGCCTTAGAGTAAAGAGAGGTTTCTGTACTTTGATACTAATCTATGAATAACGTCATTTATTCTGCTTTAGGTGAGATAGACTTCTTAAAAACAATTCAAATTAAGAAAGTTTAGTCATTACAAAACTGACAGGTAGAACTATGCTTCTATTTACTTCTAGGTTATGGAAAACTATCCATAGTGTATTCGCCATCATTGGTTTGTTTTACCGTAATTGTTGAGTATAGTTAAATTTTATGGTTTATATAATTGAAAAACAAATCATATCAAACCACTTTCAACGGTTAAGATTTCTTATTGGTCAAAGTCCGATGTATCCTTAAGCTATATTAAAAAGACCAATGAGAGAAGAACACTTCATTCATTGTTCGTTGAGACCAAGCATACTCGCCTTGTGATTTTGTGTGTGTGTGGGGGGGTGTTTGTGTGTTATTGTACCAAACTTGGGGTGGGGTTTCAGTATTTTAAACGATTTGTTAGTTTATTTCGGATATCTTATCCATTTCCACTAAAAAGCATTAGTTTAAAGCGTTATCTCTAACTATTTCAATGAACACTTTAAAGCAATTGTTCTCTTAATATTAGGTTATTATTAAAGTTTCTAGTTTTAAGTATAACTATATTATTGGGTGAACAGTGATAATGACTTTTCTATGTGCCACAACGGATACATTAGTGCGACCAAACTAGGTAGTTTCTTTTTGTGTTCGTATCACTTATGACAGTTATTTGGTATCTATGATCAACATCAATGACTTCGGCTTCAAAATCTATGATATCACGTCTTCATAATAACGACAGCAAACATAAAAATAATCAGTTATACTTCATTACTTCTAGGCACAAAAACTAGTAAATTATTCTTTTTCTATTTCTGATAAGTTTAACAATACTAAGATGGTCCTCCGATATATATGTATATTCAATTGTATAATGATTTTAGAAGTGATTAATGAATAACAGTTCAAATCACCAAAGCTAGCAGAAATCTTAAAATTTATTTCACAGTTACATTTGATTTGTAAGTGTGTGTTCCGTTTTCAACAATAAATTATCCGGATTTTAATTGTTGCGATTATGGCCATAAATATTGTTATTTTACAGGTGAATTAGTAAAGTATCCTCCATACAAGTAAATTCCGTCCTTCTGTCAGCTTATTAATCTTTTACTGGTATTTATCAGTCCATTTAAACATTCTTTATTGAACTCAATAGTACTAAATGCTTCAAGTTTTATATTCATCATTTTTCGTTACACAAGTTTGAAAATAATCTAGACACTTTTGGAAATGAATGTAAAAGACGAATTTAAATAAAGTAACATACAAATATATCTATTTTCAATATTACGCGACTTTTATCAGCATTTTTCAGTACTGATAAGGTAATACAGAAAAAACGTTTTCCATAAATGGTTACATTTTTAATTCGCAACTCCATAGTGCTCTAAATTTTTAGTCTGATCAGAAGACTTGATAATATTTCGATTTAAAGAAATCTATTCATGGTTTTATTTTATAGGATAGCAGAACAACATATCTTAGAGACCATAATATAATTTAGTAAAGAAAAAAAGATAAATCATCTAACCTATAAATTAACCATAACATTTCACCGATTAAAGTTCGCTCGTCAGTTGTTATAATGCCAAAAATTATGAAATTATTTTTCAGAATAAATTGTATAACCTTGGAATAACATTGGGAAATTTCATTTACATTGAAAGCGACAAAGAATGGCTTTAACTCCATTAATCACCGCCTTTGCGTGAGTTTCTCCATAACTCCATCACTCTTCTCCAAACTTACTATCAATGATGGATGACCTAGGAACTACATTTGCATCGACCGTATTTTGTAAAACTTTACCACATTAAACTTCGGGCAATCAAATCATACTCAATACGATTTGAAACTTAAATTTCGGATGATTTCTTGTCAATAGATTTTATTATTTTGGAAACTCATTCACTGCTTTAGGTAACGACCACTCTGCCCTTCTTGGAGGTAGTAAAACATAACACAAATTGCCATTATAATTCCTAAGTAATTACTGCTTCATAAAGTAAGGAGGTTTTTGAAGTATATGCAATCGATTCTTGAGAAAGAAATAGTGGAATAATAATCCTTAAATAAAACACTGTGTTTTGTAAAACGGAAATCTATGTTAATACTTTTAAAATGAAGGGCGCAAAAAGCCACAATCTTTCTCACACCAACACATTTAAAATGGAAATACTAATCAAACAAAATTATTAAACTATATTTTAATAAGGAATAAACTTGTTTCGCGTCTTCGTATTTCATTAATGATGTCCTAGAATTTTAATAAAATCTGTAGAGCCAATTTTTATAAAATATGTTTATGACAGGAGCCGCATTACCAATTTATTTTAAAACTCATCAGTTCACATTGTTTATAACTCAATAATTAGGGGTAGCAGCCGCAAGAAAAATACAAAATGTAAAATTTTCTTTAAAACGATTTTGCTCAAGCGTCATTGACTTCAAACAAAACGTAATATTTGAAAACTTTAAAAAAATGCAGTGTCTTTAGTTATCTGCAGTTATAGTTTGATTGGTGTAGCTCGTGTAACACTGAAGAGGACGACCTTGTCGTTGAAACGCGGCTGATACTTAGGCGTATTTTTTGTGAGAATTGTGTTCTGTGTGTTGGCTATACTGGCAACAAAGGTATAATTTATCAAAAAACTCTACCACCGATTTTGCAGTATCATTAATGGTGCAAATCGTTAATTATCACTTTTAGACTGACAGGTCTATATTTTTAATGACAAATACATATTGTTCGATTTGATTTACTTATTTGTTTAAAGAGCGGAGTTTTAACATTGTGCAATGTGTAATTTACATAAACAAAATTAAAATTATTCGAAATTGGTACATATTGTCAAACTAACAGAGGTTATATTTAATACAACCTCCTCTGATTACAAGGTCTTCATTTTTTAAAAAATGGCATTTAAATAATACAATCTCGAGAAACCGTGTTCTAGGGAGTTTGATCAGTGCACTTTTTACATTTCTGATTCAATGCCCCATGTCGGCAGCAATAATTTATATAATGGGCGACTTCCTTAACACCAATTCAAAAATAAAAAAAACGTTAACAAATTAATATGACAATAGTGGAATCTACAAGCTCAAGTGTAACGACTGCGATAAAGTTTACATAGGTCAGACCGGCAGATCATCTATAGAAAAGTTTAAAGAACATTTACCTACTCCTAAAAACCCCCTCTCCGGAAATAAATCTAATTATACCGAACATTTGATCAACACATACCACACCTACACAGATATCAGCACCAACATGACCATTATCCACAACGAGAGGAAGCGCCATCGTCTCAACGTACTGGAAGAATATAATATATACACTTCCCAGAAGAGAAACCCCAGCTCATTCCTTAATGATAAATTGAACTTTGCAGCTAACCCCATCTACGACCTAAAGTCTAATCTTTAAACAAACACAGATGACTTTGATAATCCTTTATCAAACTTCACTTCAGTCTTCCATCAGAAACACAGAAACTATGCCGCGGCCACGCCAGTATAAAGTTCGTATGACATTTAACGAAGAGTTAACCTCTGATAGATTTTATATTGTTTTTTGTGTCGAGTAATCGTGTGTGTTCAATGTCGTTATGTGTTTATTTAAGTGTTAAGCCTACACCTGACGAAGCCGGCCGCGAACGGCGATACAGCGCTGTAGTGTTTCTACAAAATAAATAGAATTTCTCCGACTACTGATAAAGGTAACCAATATATATATATATATATATATATATATATATATACAATAATATATAATTATGACCAATATGGAAGCAAATATATTACCTAAGTGTAAGATTAAATTGTCCTTTTGCCTTGAGGCTGAATGAGGTATTCAGGTGACTTCAGTGAGTTCAATGTTACGCTATATTTCTTCAAGGTTTTTCATGATCTTGAGTGTACACTTTCTTTGAGAAAACTTTAGATGAAAAACTCTGTGGAGATTAGAGAGGAAATTGAAGGGGAATAAAACACATCATTCTACCTCCAAAAATTCAATGTTCACAAAAATGTTATCGTAAAATAACAAAGACGGTTGCTTAGCAACACTGATATATTTAACATAAAAGTTGCAACGAATGTCACGGAATTTGTTTTAAGGAAATTGACTTTATGTTTTCGTTTCATCTAAGGAGGTTTCAAGTTTATTTTCAGTTTGAGTGTCAATGTATATAGTATAAAAATGTAATTTACCTAACTATAAATTACCTGTGCTTGTTTGTCACTTTTACAAGTTATGTAATTGTGTGTTTATATATAGTTTATTCATGCATTTTCCATCATTTGTATATAAAATTTGATGCAGTTTTTCACTTGTGTCAACGTCGTTGTTTTCCATCTTTGTATTACCGCCCTAGAGCACTTCTTGAAGCACAGCTGTGAGTCTAGATTAACGGTTGTGAAGTCTAGATTAATGCTTTATTAAGAAAATCATTTTACTTTCTTTAAAATGTTTCTATCGTATTTTTAAGTTATATTCCAAGGTTCGAAGTTTATATTTAAAGTCAAAATTCCAAAATCCTAGCTCTCGAAGAGTCGCAAATTTTAAAACAAAGCACAAATATATAAGGTTTAAAAATAATTGAGGAAAGAAATTTAATTTTGGAGACCATACGAACTTCCAGTTATGACTAGTTCTTCATTAACATTTCTTTTCCAACAGCATTCTAATTCTTAAAATAGGAAATAACTTTCTTATTTTTTGCTTTCTAATCAATACTCAGCTTAGTCTCCTAGTAACATTGCTTTATCCATCATTCTTTACTTTACGGCTTCAACCCGAGTTAATATGCTTTTCCAAAATAGAGGAAAATTATTGTGTCAAAAACACCAAAATAATCATGACCGCCCTTATATATAGTTAGAATAATTATAACTATATGTGCTCATGAGTCCACGAGCACGAGAATGTTTGAATATTTAGTATAATTTAGGATTCAATAAAGCAAACGTTTAAAAAATTTAATAACATAAATATGGTACAATTGTTTCGCCTTGGAGAATTTGGGAAACTGATAATTAACAAGTTTTGACCACTATTTAAACTTACACAAGGAACAGAAAACTAAAGTATAATAAAGAGAGTGAGGGCAAGTGGGGGGGGGTGACTTAGCAGGCAGAGGATGCTTAACGAATTATGTTGTAGGGTCGAGTTAAGAGGGGTTGAAGAGTTTAATGCAATTTTGTTATTAAGTTAATAAATATTTAGTGTAAATTATTTAATCGATTGCTGTTTTTTCAATATGTAAGAAGCTAATATTCAATCCAAACTATCTTTTCGACTCATAATTTTGAATCTAAACTGAATGTTGAACTCTTTCAATAGATTAAATAATTTAGATTGTTTAGAAATTGATAGATCAGTTTTACGTACGCCTAGGCTACCTCTAACTTAAATGACCTAATTTTACTATTACTCTTCACCCTTTCTAAAACCCATCCTATAACATAGTTCAAGAACATTGTTTTACCTGCTAAGTCATTCCCCCAACACCTCCAACTTATCTTCACACTCTTTATTGTACTTCAGTTATTCTGTTCCTTGTGTATGCATAAATAGTTGTCAAAACTTGTTAGATATCAGATGTGTATTTGTTATTAATTTTTTATAAACTTTAGCTTCAGTGCTTTATTCATTCATGACGTTTTAACAAGAATTTTCTTTCTGTTACAAAACAGTACATTTATTTCAATGCATCATTAACAAAAGTATAGAATTTTTAAACTTACAAAATTAAAGCTCAATTTAGGGATTAAACAAAATTGTGCAAACGTATTTTATCATCGGTTAGTATAAAAGAAAGAAACTGTTGTAAAGATAGGTCAAAAATATTAAAGAAGTAAGTAAAAGATAAGAAAAAGACATGTTTTCATTGGTTGATAAAATGAAACAAAATTATTTTAAATGGATGCCATGTATTTTGCTTTTAAATACTGTTGCAATTAAAATAATTAAATTTTTATTCAAAGTTAGAAGTTCATTTCAGTTATGAATAAGATTGAAACGGGTCTAAGCTTCCATTGATATGTAAATTAAATATAATTTAAACAGTAAATGAGGGGAATAAATCCATTGTTGCCGGTTGATTACAGTAAAATAACAAGTATATCATTTAGTTTTCACTAAATGAAAATCTCAGTGTTATTTTTTCGTAAAAGGAAGCTTTCATAAAAAATGATCAAATGACGGCATGACGCATATCACTCGTCTTTTTTTAATATTAAATAACTTACCACAACTGTTGCACTAACTCTCTAAAACTCATGCACAATACGAACTGTAATTTTACAAAAAGTATTGGCCACTTTTTACGAATAAACGGTAAAAAAAATCGCTCAAACTTTCTCATTTACACTTCCTTTAAACTAAAATTTTAATAAAAATTAATCGTTTCCACAAATGTCGTTCAGCTGGTTGTAAAAAATTGTAAATTATCGTTGCACGCCGTCTTTGTAAATTAGTTCGGTTTCCGTTATATCTGCCAGTCTGTCCGGGTGGAATTTTGCAATCGAGTTCTAACAATTTGCACTAACTTCCCGATAAGCTAGAGACCTGAAATTTTGAACATAGGTCAGAATTGGATGACAATACAATATTCACTTGATTTATTATATTTAAATATGGCATAAACTTACATTCTTTGAGCCATAAAAGCATCAACATTCTTAGTCGTGTTTGATTGAATTCGAGTTTTTAATGACGAAATTCAGGGTTCATGTTTTTTCTGTGCGAAGTATTCCACAACCGTACTATTTCCTTATTTTACTTCCAATTATCAATACGAACTTTGGTATATTAATGCTCATATTTACAATCAACATCGTTGATCGTTTAATTTCAACGATATGGGTGGAGTAGTTTTTATGAAATAATAGACCGATGTGTGGATTTTTGTTTGTTACCCAATTAATACGAATCAACATTTTGAAGGCATGACGACAAATAAGCTCGGTTTGTGTGGATTAAACTTGGATTACACGAGAATTGTATTTTTCTGTTTTTACATTTGCAGCATCAAATTTTAGGTTAAAAAAATCCCGAGTTGCTAAATTTGATTGTAATCGATTCACAACTTTGAACTGTAGAAAACTACACAGATGACACCGACAAGTCATTTAAAAATATACCTATTTCGATTCTAAGGACTTCATAACGTATTTATCCGAAAAATGTCGACATCAATGTTTTATCTCATCACATAAACTATCTAATAATATGTATATGTGAAAATGTTAAAAGAAGTAAAGATGTATTTGGTGGTTTAAATTTTTCTTGCTCTACGTTAAATAAAATATATTAAATGATTTCCTCTACTTCATTTCAAATACTAATAACAAGTGTGGGGGTAGACAAACTAATAGGCAGTGGTTGGTGCACTTATTATAATCGTAATTAAGGAAAGAAAACAGAAGGCCATGTAATAATAATATTTTATCGATACAATCAAAACTTTGCCCCTAATTAAACTTTGATTCATTTACAATGCGACTCCGCCTAGATTATTTGCCAAGGCTTTCATTCATTAGATCTCTAAAATTTATTCACAACATGAAGTCTCTGTTGTCTTTAAATATGAAACTTAATTGTATAACAAACTCTAGACTTTAACTTGCCACCATTTTTTAATTCAATTCATTTTATCTTAATTATGTATTTTGGGAATTCCTTTATCTAATGGCGTACTTTTAGATATCTTAAGTGAAACTTTAGGGATAATGAATCTGAAGGGGGAGATTTAAAAAAATACCTGGAGAGAAAATGTCCTATATTTTTGATTAACACTTGTGAATAACGAATTAAAAATTTCACTTTTGGATAACAACAGAAATGGAAGATCAACCACGCGTTGTTGTATTGATGACATAAATAAATTAGAGTCTTCGTCCTCACTTGCGAGCGTCACATAGCAAAACTTCTTATTTACCTAACCCTTCAATATTGGTCGACTTGACAAAATAAAACACATCTGGTCGAATTGTTCCAGCTACAATCAGCCACATTTTTAATGTATGTGTTCCAATTCCACTAGAAAGTAACCCAGATACTTGTTCAATGTTATTTCAAACAATTCAATCTCCATTCTACGAGGAATAAAACTTCTATCTGTTACTAAAATATCCTAATTACCACCTGCTGATTTCACCTTTAGCGAACACTGAACTCTATCTTGACCTTCCTTTACCCTTTTTGAAAGTAATTCAATCCTCTTTTTTACATTTATAATGAAACCATAGTCAACAAACCCTCCTCTTGCTTAGTAGCTACATATTTAGAAAATTGTAGTTCCTATTGAGCAATAAGAAAAGTATGTGTTCCCACTTTAAATCTCGCCTCCCTCGATGATAATTAGTCCATTATTAAGTGAGTATCTCTCATTCATATAAAGGTCTAACTAAATTGTTTAACAATAAGGATAGTAGAGTATTATAAAATCTGTCATCGTCACATTGGGCTTATAGCCTCATACCAGTCAAACATAAACTACATTATTCCAGACTCCAAAATACCAAATAATTAATTATCAATTCAGTGACAACTGAATGCTGGGTATACTGCGGCATTATAAATCTATTGTTCCCTCTCACAACAATATGGAACTATTGTTACAAAATTTTACTGTTATTAAAAGTTTATTTATCGATCTGTTTAGTAACTCCACTACAATCCTGGTGTCCGTCTTATCTATACTTATACTGAATAGATGATTAATAATTTTTAAAAAAAGTCTCCCAGCACGGTAAAGTAACAAATAATATCTTCGCCCAATATACTGCAAAAACATTCTGTATTACTACGTCATCATACCAATGACATCAGTAGTATGACGTCATCAAACGTAAACAAATTTTTATTGGAAAAGTCTTTACAAGATCATCCCACATTGCTACGACGCCAATAACGCCATAATGTGAACGTTAATAACGCATATTACAAGCAACTGTATCCAAAATTTATATTCCTCCTTTTGAATACACAACCTGTTTATGTATATCAACACGGAATTATTAACAACCGTTAAACCGATTTTATATAAAATTACTATTTAGGGGATTTATGGTTACTAAGAGAACATGAAAAGTATTTTTTACAGTAATATGTTGAGTATCATCCATTCAAAAACTAAATTTAAAACTTAATATTTACTAATCCTAATTTTAAAAATTTTTATTAAAATTTATCCATTAACAAACCAAGTAAAACTTTTATCAATATAAATATAATAATTTATTAGAGAGCATTCCTTAATAAACTTCACACAAACTTTGTCGCTCAACCATCTTCAAATCTAAATAAAAACCAAAACTATCAGCTTGGTAATTTCAATTTAAAAGTAAAAAAAAGATTCTTTTTTGAAATTTTTAAATGTTATTTTTATATTTAAATAAAGGTTTATCAACTTCGTTTCTACCATAAATACATTCTCACCAAATAACGTTTAACGGTAAAGCCTACATCTCTACTTTTGATGATGACCATGGAGTTTATTTTTTTGCCAATATTCCTGAAAAGTTAGATTTTTTACATGAGATTTTGAACAAGAATTGGGTAACTAATCTTCACATTTGACACGAATTTAAACAAAACCGGTATTCCAACTTTATACAATGCCGTATCATTAGCATTATTATCCCAATAACTTACTAATTAGCCTTGTTGGGGAGATGGCAACCAATAGAGGCTAGACGAAAAATTGTATCACAATCCATGGAGTTGATATTGATAAAATAGTAAATTTGTGTGTTTTTCGTATGACAGCTGTTATAAATATTAAGTTATTAAACAAATAAAATACAAAAATTATAATTAAAAGAAAGAACTCCTGTCATATAATTATGATCATATACCTTATTTGATTAGAATCGGTCCACCAGTTTGGGATGTAGTATAGTATAGCTATAGCAGATAACATAAGCTGAACAGACAGACATCATCGCGTAATAATTTGTTTTTACGCAGGGAACTCGAAAGTTTATATTAGAAAATAACTTTGTCAATACTACATACATGTTGGTAGCAGAAGTCCTTATACTGCACGACTATAGGTCATATCAATAATGAATGGTTGATATTTTATGTTATTGGAATATTAAAAAATCGCCTCCAGATGTGCACAAAATATGCTCACGTTTAAAATTTAATTAAAATCCTTTCATATGTTTATACAGTAAAGGACTCCTCAATCGGCAAACAACATTATACAAAATTGTTTCGTGTCAGAGGACGTTAAAACAAATATATTCGCAAATGGTAGATTTTTGAACCGCAATTTGAGCAACTGAAAATAAGGTTTTATAGTTTCTTTGACATATTTTAATGGGTTTTAGAGTATTTTTTAATATATTATGTTCAATACAGTATTTTAAAGATTTATAAAAGTTGAACTTACTAATACAGTACTTTCCAATATTTTAATTTAGGGATATTTTATTTTATGACTTAGATATATTTTTATTACATTTCTTTCTTTATATTTTATAAAAAAAAATTATATAAAATACTTATTAATTCCATCTTTTATATTTAAATTTTTCAAGGAATAACACGCAAGTTTTGTTTCATTACAAGACAGCAGACTTATTCCTTCTTTATTACTTATTAGAACAAACATATTGAAGAACAATTTTCATAACTCAAAATCAAATAAACTAAGTAAAATCATTTCAGTATTTACATTTATTGTATATTAATATACAGATATTTTATAATATTTTTAACTAAATTTTAACATATCTCTCTGTAAATTGTTTCTATCATTTCTTTAAAAGTATGTGTATTTTATTTATGATTTCTACTCTATAATTAAATTTGTATTTTTGTTCGTAATAATAGATCAAGATTCAAGTTTAAAATAAATATACAAATTTATTTCTTAATAAAAACAATAATTATCATTTCATAAACTCTACGTTTCAAATCATTATAATCTGACTATAAAACCTAAACGTCTTAAATTTAAATTTATTTATTATTTTTAAAGTCGTAAAATTTCTCATTTTTCATTGCATCACAACAAGGAAGGAAAGTCATAAAATAAAGCCCTTAGACTTTAAATAATATAATATTGTTAGAGTTTAGAAGGCAACAAGAGTTGGTGAAGAGAGATCTGATATGAAAAGTAAAAGAGAGGGATCTAACCCACAAGATAACAAAAATGAAGATCCAGTTAAGCACCTTCAAGAAGTGCCTACAGTAAGCTCCTGAGAGTTATAAATATTTTAAATTTATAATATATATTTTTGTGGTGTTTTATTTTATATTTCTTTAACAATCAGTTTTAATTCGTCTGTGTGAAAAATAATTTAACACAATATACTTTTTTAATTTTGTTTTCAATTTATTATTTTAAAATCTCCATTTGCTTGTAATCATTGTTTGTATTTTTGTAATTTAAAATAAAATTGTGTTTTCCTCATTTAAAACTAAATTCTCCTATAATTGTACATAAGTTACATTTTCAAATCAAATTGAAACATCCGAAAGGATGACGACATAATATTTTAACTAAACGGAGGGTTAGCATTTTAGTTTGAATTGACAAACCAGATTCGACAAGGTAGATTAACAACGTTTTAACACATGTCAGAATTCCCTAAAACATTATTTCTCTTGGCAGTTTAACAACACATGTCAGAAATATAACTCCATTTTATTTAATAAAACAGAAATATATTGGAACAATAGATTTGAGATTTCAGCTTTCAATGAAAGTAATAAGAAAAATTGTGTCGATCAAAATTTGAGTTTATTATTAGAAACTAAAACAAAATATATGTTGTTAATTATTCTAAATCTGAATTAAATTTATGTTTTTAAATATAACGAAATTTTTATCTTTATTTTTAAACAAGAAACTGAATTTTTACAACTCTCACACCTCCAGGTTAGGTAGGTTTTACAGGAAAAGCTTTGTCTTATCCTGGATCAAGTATTATTTCATTGTTCTCTTCGTGTAAATCAAAGTAACCGAATTTAGAAGTATGGTGACACCGATCTTTGTAATTTTCCTCATAGAACCGGGTTACTCAGTCAAACCTTATTTGCCAACCCAATGATTGAGATAATGCCTCAGGGTTATTAAAGGCAACCACTAATTTTCTCCATAGGTCACGATCTGTACTAGAAAAGTAACCCATTATCTGAGTAACAATAATGAACTATAACAATTGTTGTGTAGTGTAATAATAATTCTTACGATTCCCTAACTTTGCAATTTTAGAATAATTCCTACTGATATGTATATCAATAAGACCAATTCGATTGTAGGTTAGACAATTTCTAATATGTAATATAATTGCTAATAATATTTATAACAATTGCTATAATCTGATATATTGCAGTCCATTAAATTACATTGCAGACATTTACGTTTAAAGAGTTCGAAGAAATCTCTCCAATAACGAAATTTGTTTGCTCTATTTGAACGTATTATGTATACGTTAAATCAATAAGACTAATGACGTAGGATATGGGGGCTTAATTTAACAACCTGTACTAATAGGATACGAGAGAGTTTTACAGAAAGTGATACAAATATATGAAGAGCAAAATAGCATGTGTTCTCTTTTAAACAAGACGGACATACTTTTAAAACTGTCTCAGTTTAATCACTTGATCTCTTATCTGTAGATATATCCTCCAATTTATTTTTCGTCAATATTGATATTTCTTATTGATTACACAAATTGCTGTAGTTGACACTGTAATATTGTATTCAAAAGGAACACCACATGTACAGTTATCCACAAGAAATTGCGCATTTTCAATTCACCTTTGATTGACAACCACCAAACTGACATTTTTGAAGGATTAGTTTTGGTTTAATTTTACTTGATTTTGGGGATGATTGAATGTTTTACACTCATCCCCAACTTTGTGAATTGTTGTACACCAATTATTTTTCACTATCTTCAATAGGTGAAATCTCTTTACTCGTTTATTTTTTTTTTATCCTCTATCCTCTAAGTAATAAAACAAATCCTCGAAAGTTTTATATATTTTGAAACTTTTCTTGTAATGAACATCTGTTGAAAACTAAGCTTTAAATATTTTTACAAAATGTTAACTTTTTATTACAACAACAGCTACACCTAGTAGAACCTGACGTATGATAATCTGTATCAACAAATCCAGCTCCTTATAGAAGGTGGTTTTAATCGACAAAATGGTGTTTTATCAAAATAAATCGGCGGCATAATTAAACCAGAAACTCATTCACACTCACCTTGTGTAGTTGGATGAAATATTCAGAGTTATGTAACAAGTAAAATTGTTCATCGTGGAAATCAAAAATATATGATGTTGCTTACATATGTACATGAACTAGAGGGAAAGTTATTTGATGTTAAAAAAAAATTATTTTGAGGTTTTTGAGGATATGAGGTTTTCGCTATGAGGTTTCCTGTTTTTAAAATAGTGCTTTTTGTAATGAAGTCTGTAACGCAATTTTCTACAGCCCAACCGCTTAGACAAATTTTACTACAATTTGTTTCAATAGGCATATAAAAGAGATAACACAGGAAGTTTTGTTTCATTTTCTCCACATCACAAAATTTTGGCGTAGCTTACGTTGAGATAAAAAGAAGCACACTTTACAAATTTCTAAAAATTGATTCCAATGATTTCAATCACAGTTTCCTTCAGAATAACCCAACACTAAAGAAATCGATCTTGTTGCCAATTAAAAAAAATCGTGCTGGGAGTTTTACGTAAACAAAAATCGACCTTGAACAGTTATAAATTTTAAAAAGTAGTCAACATATTTCGTTTAAATTTTAATGACACAAGATTAATATCCCAAATTAATGTGCAAACACGAAAAATTAAAATATTATTGTTAATAAATAACAGACATTACAACAAAAATAAATCACGTCCACCGACATTCAAAGCCTGACGCTAATAAAACACGATTTAATTTTTTTCCAAAGTCAGCATCCATAGTACATTTTCACTTTTCCATTGACAGTTTTGAGTATGAATTGTTTTAGTTGGTTTTGTAAATGGAAGATTCAAAGAAATTGTACATTGTTTTGCAACTTCAGTTTACATTACAATAATTTTAATCTGTATTACTAAATATTTTTAAATTATCAAGCTATTGATATCACACCCGATTAAAAGACATTTTGAAGAAAAGAAAATCCTTTATAAATATGAACAACAAGTCCGATTATTATAGAAAGTTTGATCAGTGCACTTTTCAGAGTTCTGATTTAAGTCTCATCATAATGGCAATGTCAATAATTATGTCAAAATATAAACCAAGCTAATCACATAAATATTGAACTGTAAGAACAAATTATTCAAACAGTATCCTTTTTCTCTATAGAAATTTGCAAAAAGTATTCACCTAATTCTTGAAACTGGGTTCTTTTCAATACTACATTTTATTTCTTCCAAGGTCCTTGTACACTCTCTTTGATAAAACATCAGAGGAATAAATCGACTGGGATTAAAATGAAATTGAAGGGGAATAAAACAGAATATTCTTCCCCCCGAATATTCAGTGTTCACAAAATATATTATCGTAAAATAACAAATACGGTTGCTTAGCAACACTGAAATATAAGAGAAATTGCAATGAATGTCGTTTTTGTTGTTTCAAGGAAATTGACTTTATGATTTCATTATTTCTGTGAAAATTTCAGGTTTAACTTTAGTTTAAGTTTCAATTTAAATGTTGAGCAATTTAATTTTAGGAATTAGTTTTAATTTTGTCTCTTGGGTTATATCACACAGCAGTTCCAATAATATTCTTTTCCACTTTAGGAGATTCGTGTTCTATCTTCAAGAACCACAATAAGCAACTACAATATGCTTGATGTATGATCGCGTATCTCCTTCGTAAATTAAATAAAAAACGGCCAACACAAAACTATATTATTTCTTAATTTCTCATATAGAGAATAGAGTAAATCACGTGGTGAGAAGAAATCTATGTCGACTGTTGCGGAGTTGTTCCGTATTGACGTCGCGTGAGTATAAAAAGTGGTTTTCAAAATGAAGTGTCACTTTATATAATTTTTTTTTTTTTTTTTTTTTAAATATTTTGTTCACATCATTTATTTACACAATTTGAAACAGTGTCAAAGTGTTTCGTTTGCCATCCCTTCTGTTAGCGTCCAAGAGATACCATGAAACTAACTACGTTGTTTTTGTTAAATAGGCCTACATGAAGCACCGCTGTGACGACATGATTGCGAAGTTTACATTCATGCATCACTGCCGAAATATTTACTACTTCTTTGAATTTATTTCACATATTACGATTTTATGCGTAACTAATATTATCAGTCTCAAGAATCATTCTCTGTTTGAAGCTATTTGTTAATGATGGAAATGCAATTTTATAATTATACATTTTTCGAACAATACCCCTACAACTAAAAAACAAGCTGAAATTTCACCTGTTAAATCGTCACAAGGGGTTGTAACCCGCTCTCGAGCAATGAGGCTTAATACAACTAACAATAGGCCACTCCACTAATAGTTTGTCACGCCTTCTGGACCACGTCACTTGTTGCTGTATCTTTGATACAACAACACGTGTTTGACGTTAGTTGTGTGTTTACCGTGATTGTGTTTTTTGACTTCTCAGCTTTAGCTCTGAGATGCATGCTTAGATATTAAGGTTGGTGGTATTCTTATTTAATTTTACTTCTTACATAGGCTTAGTTTCTAGTTTCATGTTTCTTTAGTTTTTAGTCATTTGATAACGGGAATTTATTCTTATTCCCGAAACGTCTTGTTTTGTATTTTAACATCAAGAATCATATACTTTAAGTTAAATCGTGTACAAAACCCTAGTTTTGAATGACCTTGAAATTTTAAAATAATGTCACAATCATTGCTACTTCCAATTACGTTTATTTAAAAATAAATTGTATGGAATCAAATCTAATTTCATCACAATACTAATTCAGGTTATACTAGTTCTTTATTTGTTTTTTATATCACTTCAATATGTTTAGGATTTTAACTTAAAGCCTTATACTTTAACTTTATTCCAACCAAAACTCAGTTAATCATCAGAACCAACGGTTTATCCCACATTAAATAACGGGTTGCATTCTGTGTGGCTTTAAACAAAGAAAACATGGTTTACCGAAATGAAGGAAAATTACGTTCTCAAATAAATAGAATAAATAATATTGAACATGTATGATGTGTGCATGTGTGAGTGGGTAAGTTTGAGTGTGTGAAATGTTTTACACAGTAACATGGACCATTTATTATGCTTTTGAAATATATTTAAATCAGAGGAAATAAAAAAAACTATATTTAGGGATTATAAAAATGTATAAACATATTTTATAATTTCATATTATTAAAAAAACAAGTTTGAAAAGATAAGACATATAACCATGAGAATAATATAATTTGAAGAGGGGTTATAATTTTGTTACTATATGAAATGAAAGAAATTAATTTAAATGATGTCATCTCTATTTAGCATTTAAATACTGTTGCCATTAAAATAATTAAATTTTTATTCAGTCAGACGTTCGTTTCAATTATGAATACATATTCAAGTGGGATAGATAAAACCTGCATTGATATACAAATTAAATAGAAGAATTTTGTATGACTGGAGGAGAATCCATTGTTGCCGGTTGTATACAGTAAAACGACAAGTAGATAATTTAGTTTTCATTAAATGAAAACCTTTTTTTAATTAGGAACCTTTTTACGATACAATATCAAATTACAAAATATGTAATTTGCTATATTACCATATTACAGATTGCTGTTTACCACTTTTCAAATATTAAAACAAGTTAAAAGGGCGTCATAAAGGTTACTCGTATTCATTGTCATACTAGACACCGTCGAAGTTTACATTTTACGTAACCAGAGCGCACCACTATCGGTTTGCCAATCACTTGAGTGACTCTGTTTTTATGATTTATTCTGATCACAGGCAAGTACACATGCAATATGTTTGTACATTACGTTAAACGACGATCATAGAGGTTTGACCGCGTGTGATATGTTTGTACATTTCGTTAAACGACGAGGCTGGACACGTACTCCTTACTGTACGGTTGAGTTCGTTTGGCCTTCGAACAAAGCACACCACCATAGACCCCGCGTGATATGTTTGTACATTTCCTTAAACATAACGTTAAACACGAGGTTGGACAAGTGCCGCTTACCGAGAGACGTACCGAGTTTTTCGCGTACGTCTTACGGTACGAGTCTGGTTTGTACCTCTAGGTTAAAGTTACTCTGAGGTTGGTGTACATTGTATACAACAACAAATCAATATTTAAAATACAGAGTAGTGTCCACAGCCAGCACCGGTACATGTAATGTGTAATATATGCATATGAGTTATAGTTCTTCCGTCGGCTACCAGGGTGTAACACCGGTCAATCACCCAAAGTTTGTACGTATATTATAATGTATGACCAGTTGAATCACACGTCTAGAGCGCAAACCTAAGCTTACCACAGCCTCCATATTCAAAATACAGAGTACTGTCCACAGCCAGCACTGGTACATTTAATGTATAATATGAGTTATAGTTCCTCCATTGTCTACCAGGGTTTAGCACCGGTCAATCACACGTCTAGAGCTACTAGAGCGCAGACAAATCTATGCTCACTACAGCCCACACCAGAGATAGTTAACCTAACCATATCTCTAACTGATATCTATTATTATTACACCCCCACCTACCCCCACTACAATCTTGATCTAAACTGTCCCACACTCTACTTTAAGGTGATAAGATTCTAAACCTGACCAAAACTTGATTAAAATCATGAGCATCGATTTTGAGAAATACTTTTATTTCATAGAACAGCACCCACAAATTGATCATTTAATAAACATAAATTTAAAAACTATCAAAATTTGAATGTAATGTTGCAACATACTAAATTTGATTATAATCGGTGTACGAGTTTGAGCTGCAGTGGAAAGACAGACATCATTGTACAATCACTTTTTGAAGTGAAAACTTTTATTGGCGCGTTAGGTACTTTTTGGGATGGACTTTTTCAATAGAAATCGCGTCACGCACAGTAGCGTAATGCAACCTTATTATATAGACAACGGATACGCGCGCCCCATACGTATTAAAACTAAAAATCTACGTAAAATATTGCACTAACTTTCTCAAACTCATATACATAGTCAAACTAAAATCAATGCAAAAATGTTGCACAAACTTTCTCACATACCCTTATATATTAAAACTAAAAATCTAATATTGCACTAACTTTTTCAAACTCATATACATAGTCAAACTAAAATCAATGAAAAAATATTGCACAAACTTTCTCACATACCCATATATATTAAAACAAAAATCATAAATATATAAGCGTTACATACTGTTCAAATAAGTTTTCACTTCTAACGTGTGGTCTTAAGCACACCTATTTTTTTTTTTTTTTTGTAATCATTGGACCTTAAAACGTACAATCAACATCGATTATTTCGCCCATAACAAAACCTCCACACTACGTATATAGCTTATCGATACAATATGCCGAAAGTTTGTTACAGGAATATCTCTACTTCAGATCAAAGAATAATACAATAAAGAAGGGAGGGGGAGGGTAAACAAACAGACAGACAAAGGTTTGTGCTCTGATTATTTAACTAATTCAAATAAAGCAAATGAAACAGAAGACTACACAATACAGATATTAATTTGACACAATCAAAACTTTGTCCTGAATTAAACTTTGTCTCATTTTCAATCAGACTCCGCCATGATTATTTGTCAAGGATTTCCTTCGTTAGATCTCTAAAATTTATTCACAACACGGAGTCACTGTTGACTTTAAATATGAAACTTAATTTTATAACAAACTTTAGACTCTAACTTGGCGCTATGTTTATGATTTAATTAACTTTATCCTAATATGTTTTGTGAAATCCATTCTCTAATGACGTACTCGTTGATATCACAACTAATGGCGTATGTAGGATTTTAATTTGGGGGAGGGGTGATTAACCTGAAAGAAGACACTACCGAGGGATCCCCCAACTCAAATCAGGGAGTCCGGGGGTCTTACCCCGGAGAATTTTGAAAGTTTATTCTCTTAAAAGCGCGATTTTAGCGACTTTATTGTCTATTTTTGTTTTACGTAGAAGCTTCCATTTGATATTTTGATTTAAAATTGTTAAGTTTTAGTTATTGCTTTTTCTAACTTATAAGCGCTTAACGGTATATGTTAAAACAGCAGTATTTAAAATAATTTAGATTTATTTTTTTGAATTAAAAAAAAATAAAAATTAATATTATTATTCTAATATTAATGTTCTAATATTAAAGACTAATGTCTTTGGGGGGTGATTGATCACCCGATCACGCCCCTTATTTACGCCACTGATCGCAACATACTTAAGCAAAGTTTCTGATTTAGAATGTAGGGAAGGATGAATTGTAAATAATACCCTCATTTTGGTTTACCTCCGTTAATTTTTAATACACCATAAAAATTTCACTTTTCAAAAACTTATATATTCTATAACGTATAATTTTTTTTCACCGTGTAGTCTTGAAAGTTTAAAATGATACAATCTCTCAACTACAACTAGAATTGACAAATTTACATCTCAAACAATACTGAAGTTTGGGATTAAATCGGTGACTGATTACTGCTACTTTCACAGTGCTAACACAGACATGGTACAATGGTTTAACTGCTGCATGACAAAATCTACAGTCGAGATCACAAAATGGCCCCTGGGTGGATATTTGGACCATTAGTGGATAGTTTTCGTGCATTATCCTCTATCTAATGAGGACTGTTCTACAGTATAACAAACACAGAACACAATTCTCACAAAAAATACGCCTAAGTATCAGACGCGTTTCAACGACAAGGTCGTCCTCTTCAGTAATACACGAGCTACACAACTTGTTATAGTTTGTTTGTTGTAGCTCGTGTATCACTGAAGGAGACGACCTTGTCGTTGAAACGCGTCTGATACTTAGGCGTATTTTTTGTGAGAATTGTGTTCTGTGTATTTTTTATACTGTATAATTTTTCTCATAAGTCAAGCTCAACATTTAATATAGGACTGTTCTAGTTTATTTTTACAAATTTAAGAAAACCGTTAGTTTTAAGAACCGTTTAAACGTATCTATTAACATAAAACGAAAAATCATATCATGAGTTTATAAATACTAGTTTTTTTTTTTTTAATATTTGATGCAGGTTAATATAAAGATAAGACAATATTGAAAAGATTCAAATTTATTTATAAAATGACCTGGAAGCAAATAAAATAATTATCTTCGTAGTGTATTATTATTATAATTTTTTTTAAATCGAAAACCTATCGGTCATCATCGTCTTTTAAAACAAAGAAAGAAAGAACTGAGCGGGAAAAGAAAAAGAGCTGGTCAAGAGAGACCCGACAGGAAAGATAATGATAGGGATATAGATTCATCTAGGCTAGCTCAGGATTGTCAAGACCGTACCCTATAAATAAAACCCTGAGGGTTCTTTATCTTGTAAACGTGACACCCTATACTATGCAATTTGTATACATAAAGTGAGCCTGTCACCTCTACCATTGTATTGTTATTTCGCCTTAAATGAGAGTCATTGGTGAAATCATCATTCATAAACCTTTTGAAATCATTACTCCTATTTAGGTCCAACAGTAGGCGGGGCACCTATCAGTAGAACATTTCTCTGTAACACTGTTTGGTAAGGCGATACAATCTTCAGACATCCGTCGGTATACAATTATATGTAATCCTTACTGCCTGCTTTTTCACGAGATTTCACCTACACTAGCATTACACGGGATTTTAGATTTTACATCTGCAAGAGAGAAGTAATTTTTTCATTCTATGCCCAACAATGTTGTGGATACATCTTTACAAGTTAACAACAAACCTACAGTGTCTAGTTCATTTGTGCTCCAAGGTAAGTAAGATTATGTTTCCATTATATTTTTAAAAAAACTTCTAATTCCAGTCTAGGAGGATTATAATTCACTCTATTTGTTACGACTTGTGTTTTTTCAACCAAATCTGCAGAGTTCTCCCTTCAACTAATATTACTCTATCTAAACCTCCATTTACTCTTATTGCATGTAGTTACATTCCTTCAACTGATAACGTAATCAGCACACCCCTTGATTCTAGTCTTGGATGACAGCGATATATTTATAAAACAGTATTTCACAGTGATAAATAGAAAAGGTAAGTCCCCTGTGGAGCTGCACACGTCATGAGTCTATTCATATATAACTTCTTCATATATTCGCCAAGTAACTATCTACCATTAATATTAAGTCCAGTTAAATTATTAACAAATAAGATAGTTTAGTTTATAAATTTGCATTTGTAATTGTCGCATTGATTTTACCAGCCAACCTCATACTGCAATATTTCAAATGCCAAACTTCCAGATTATTAATTATCATTTCAGTGACAATATTCCTCTGTTGGGAACACTGCAGGATTATAAATCTACTGTTCCCCTCTACTGTGGTATGGAACTTATACAAGTTTGGCTGATTAACTTTTACTGCCATTTTCAATATAGAGTATTCTGTGAAGAAACAGTCATCATCTAGATATTTATAAATGAATGACGCAAAACATAGCACGAATATATTTACTCCCTCATCCCCAACAACCAACCGAAACTATTAGTCACCAGAATAGATATTAATTATTTGTACCCAGGATACTTCAACAAGGACATATAAAAAAAAGTCGATTTTCTTATCAGAGCTTTGTCTATACAACGTCAATGTGAACAAATAGCAATTATACAAAAAATTCAAAACATACAAAATTTAATTAAAATCACAAATTGTAGTGGTGAATATAAATATTTACTTAATGGACTAAAACCCACTTGCCATGCTGATATGGAGTACAAAGTACGTTACAGGTTTACATACAAAAACATACCAAAATCAATTCGATAGTTTAACATGTTAGTTTTTTAAATATTTTAAACTTTTGTGTAATGATAGTTTTGTTTGTGCCTTCATTTAAACGTAGCTATAGAAACCGTAAAAAGAACAAACATTGAAATCAATAACTTTGATATGTGTACAAACATATTGATTTGTATTGCACTGATAAGTGTGAAATGTATTTTATCAATAAATCTCGATATTTTTTTGTTAAATTTGCCAGCTTTAAAAATATAAGAATTTAAAAGAACATATTTCACGTATACATATATTTTAAGTTTACTTTGAACATTTTAACAAAAATGAAGGAGCGTATAACTTTCCACAGTAAACCATTAATTTGTTTCAAAAGCAGTTTCGATGATGAATTCATCATCCACGATTTCTTCTTCATCAACCACCCATTCTTGGTTCTTTATTACCTACGTTCTGTATCAAACCTCCAAAACAAAGAAGGTTTCTGTACTTGTAACACTTAAAGTTGATGACTTAGTCACTACAACCTCATCATTGACATATAAATATAATGTTTAATAGGAAAATTATGAAAATATATAATACTACTTCATTGTTTATACATTAAGCCATTTGAAATATCTTAGACTGAATTATTAAGTTGGATAATTGCTCTTCCATTTGAGCCTTCTTACTTTCTTACACTGAACTAAATTACTGCTTAATTACACATCCATTAATCCATTTTGAATTCCTTACACTAAATTATAACACTGCTCATTTATTCGTCTACAGAATACTTCTTACAATCTTTGATTGCATTATAATAGTGTTTAATGATTAATCTAATTAACCAATTTAACTTTCTTGGACTGAATTATGATAGTGCTTAATTATTGGTGTATTAAACGAAACTCACAAAAACGTCATCATAGGCATGTAAATAATTTTTTTATTTTAGAAAATTATGTTTTACTTCATTTGAAGTATGCATTTTCAATAGGTGTTGCTCATTTCATTGTAATTTATTCATAAATAAATATTCATTTAACAAAAATGAAGTTCCTCTTCCTTGGGGACAAGGAAGTTTTAATTATTTCACGAGAGATTATAATAAATTATTCTCTCGGAAACACTTCATTTTAATTTTAAATTTAACCACAAAAGATAAAGCGTAATCCTACCTAAAAATTAAAATATGTAAAATTATTGACTAAGAAAAAATGTTCTAACAGATTTGTAGTCTTCATAGTTTGTGTAATTTAAAAAGGTTAATTTCATCTAATGCCATTTCTAAGCAACTACTATATGAAACTTCATTCCAAACTATATCTTTCAATCTAAATAACAGTTATTTTAACTCTCTCTCTCTCTCTCTCTCTCTCTCTCTCTCTCTCTCTCTCTCTCTCTCTCTCTCTCTCTCTCTCTCTCTCTCTCTCTCTCTCTCCTCTCTCTCTCCTCTCTCTCTCTCTCTCTCTCTCTCTCTCTCTCTCTCTCTCTCTCTCTCTCTCTCTCTCTCTCTCTCTCTCTCTCTCTCTCTCTCTCTCTCTCTCTCTCTCTCTCTCTCTCTCTCTCTCTCTCTCTCTCTCTCTCTCTCTCTCTCTCTCTCTCTCTCTCTCTCTCTCTCTCTCTCTCTCTCTCTCTCTCTCTCTCTCTCTCTCTCTCTCTCTCTCTCTCTCTCTCTCTCTCTCTCTCTCTCTCTTCACAAATTTTGAATCTTTTTATTTCCGAAACTTACATAAGGAAGACATTCTGAAAGCAGTCGTGTAGTTCATTACTTTTTATTTTTAATAGTGTTAAAATTATAGTCTATTTTGGTTGATTTACTCTTTTTATGGTTAATTTGTCGTAAGGAATTAAATTCTTTCTGTGTACAGCTTGTGTTATATTTGTTTGTATTTTACTTTGTTTGTTGTCAAATCAAATATTTGAAAGCGTTTAAATAAATGTACTTCTTTGATGGGTACAATAGAAGGGGCTTCACATCCTCGACTGCGCCCCCCCCTAAAGAAAGGCGATAAATCAATCAATACCTTTTTACCACCAATTTTAGTCATACACACTGTTTACGGTCCGAATATGGAGTTATATAGAACATTTCATACGTTTTAAATTTTCTCTAATCATGTGAAACAAGATTTAATTTAATTTTGGTAATTTAGTTCGTGCCTATTATTTTGCATTTTAATTAATCCTGATTTTTTTTTAAAACGTTATTCTCGTTTTTTTTTCAAGTAATATTTTAATTATCAATTAGGATATCATCATACTTAAAGAGTTTAATCTTCATCTTATATTATTCAATTATAAATATCTTTTAAAGAGGGAATTCTAAAATAAAAAATTCTAAACATTAGTATCAGATAATTAACTTTACGCGTGACTTGCCTCTATTAATCAAGTGAGCATGTTTGAAACTGTCCATTTTGTTTAATGTCAAGAAGCTTGAAGTAATTAATTAATATAAGATGTAAACCTTTGCAGATTATTTAAAATCAAGAGATAAAATAGAGGATAGAAACCAACTTTTATTTCTACAAAAGCATAATTATAATATTCGAACTTTCAAGATTAGTTATCAAAGGTATTTATTTACATATTTTCACTGTTAATCTCTAATTTAAGTTTTCTACCAGAATAATGATTTCAGTTATGAAAAAAATATGAAAAATTTTCTCTCTCATACTCATTTTTTATATAGTGAAAAAATTTCACGTGATGAGTGAAACAATTTATGTTCAGTTTTAATTCTCGTGATTAAAATAAAAAAGGTTTTTGAAATTACGCCTGTTAACAAATTAACGGGTGAACCAATTTTAATCAAATTTGTATGTGGGCATATTTTGGCAATATTTCAGGTGGTTTTTTATTTCTTTTCAGTAATTCAAATATTTGGGGTATTTGCCATAAGGAAAAAATTAAAATTACATTTTTTTATAATCATCCATAACGATTTCGAACTTTTCCTCTAAGGACACAAACCAAACATTTTTACAAAATCTCTCCAAATATTCCGGTGGATAAGATAACAGTAAAAGTCAATAAATCAACCCCCTCCATACTTCACCACTTGTGTGTTCAAATATTGATACATTTTACAGATTTTGTTTTTCCCATTTTATAAAATTATGTAAAAATACCCGTATATAAAGTCACAAGTAAAACAATACATATTATGTTTCAGATATAATTGGCGATTGGTATTAATTTGACCAGAATTAAATAGTTTTCCTTCATTATGGAATCACGTACAATATCTTCTAGAGTCCCAAATTAACTAAAATTTATTTAACGGAATTAAATTATAAAAATAAAACAATCTTCCTACCTTAATCCCGTAATTCGACTCTTCGTAAATAATGGATACGTAGCTCCAACCTAATCGTTTTACAATCTCCACCATAGCCTTAACTTGATGATGATCTGAAGGTATCGTACGAGAAAAATATTCAAAGCGTTGTTTATTGCTCAGTTCAGGGCTGGTTGACATGAAAGATACCTGAAACAATCACAGATACATAAATACAGGGTGAAAAAAGTATTAGGTCTTTCTGATAATATTTCAAATACATGTATTAGCATACAATCTTGTTGAGCACTGTGGTGTGTGTATATGTGTATGTGTGTGTGTGTGTATATATGTATATAGATATTAACTTTCTTAGTAATCTAGGAAAAATACAGATGTAATAAATCAAGTAGTGACATTATTTTGTATTGTTAAGTTATAAAGACTTTTGTAAGGAGTAGGCCATCTGTTCTCATTAGCTTTGTAAGAGGTACAGTTATCTTTCACCCCACTCCATAGGTCAAAGACATATAACAATAACTTGACAAAGGGACAGCCCAAGCCTCTATCTTACTGGTCAAATGATCTGTGGAGTGGGAGGGATTTTAGCTTGCACTTAGGTTATCATAGGTTATAGGTTTAATTTTATTTCATTAGTAGATATGTAAGTTTAGATTTAGTTTATAAGCAAGACCCTCCGATGATGATAACCATGTTATCGAAATGTACATCAGGGCATTTATTGGAAATAATTAATAAAGAACAATTAATCAGATAATTGTGTTTTATTAAGTTTCTAGTGATTGTGATTAGAGGCAAATTCGAATTATTACATGTATTAGCAGTTCAATAGATAGACACAAGTGTTTTTGATGTAACTATCAATACTTAAAAGTCAATAGGTAACTTAAACCTATGACCGTGCACACTGTACTCTCAAGCTGATAATCAGAAATTTACCTGTAAAAAGAGAGAATTTTTTGAATAAATTACAATATGCTCCACCGAACGTTTCCAATCATGTGTATATCGGGTGTTTCATACCACATGGACAGTATCTGTAGCGCCTAAACGAAACCCGATAAAAATTGCCTTCCAATTAAAACTCCCTTTTTTCGACCTCAAAGAATTCAGGACAATTATTTTTGACGCTCCTCAATGACCCAAAAGGGCACTTTTGGAGGGCAGGGTGATGTTTTTGGAAAATTTTCAAATAGTAACATAGCTCGTTTCTGAACATTTTGAAGCAAACACAACTTTGTTATCTTTTCATTACTGTACAGGGTGTACAGAATATAATAAACAATTGAACATTGTCTCGAAATTAAATACGTGGGTAAAATTTTAAATAATCAAATATGACAATGTAATTATAAATAACAACACGTAAAATTCCGTACATTGATTCCTTACTTTTTTCATTGTGTTGTGTGTTTTTGAACATATTATTGAAGAGTAAATGTGAGGTAAAGCGAAACATCTTCAATTTCTTCAGAAAATAAAATAATATTGCCCTTGAACGTAACAGGACTTTAACAATCAGAAATAATGAAACTGCTTTGAGTCACGTCAATGTACAGTGTATTGTGTAATAATCCAACCTTGTCACGAACATAAGCTCTTCTTTGTGATATTATGAATGTGTAAAATACATTTTCTGTTATAAGGATATTAAATTAGAACATTTGTAAGAAGTTCATTAAGTTTTTCAATTTTAGAAGTGTAATATTCTATTGTATTGTTTTAATCTCTTACTATGTATTACATAAAGTAAAGTGATTGTGCGAGAATTTAAATATATTTTGTAGACTGAATCGTTTTCATTTGTTTGAATTTTGAAAAAGAAAAAAAAAAAAAAAAACTAAACATTTTGTCTGATGTCTGTCGTAGGTCACCTGTGATATAGCTCGGGACAAAAAACGTAGAGCATTTAGAACAAACCAATTTGACATATATTTTGGCCATATCTAGGGACATTTTTAGTTTTAGATATAAAGGAAAAGGAGGTTTTTCTGAATATCGGGTGTAACGATTTTAATCAATGTTTGCGTCTAAAGACCCAAATACATGTTGAACCCTGTGACTCAAAAATGCCGGTCCATCAGTTATTTGTATAAGGAAAAAATAAACAAAAAATAAATCGGCCATAAGGTAAATTACTATATTAGTATATAGTATATTAATACAATAGTAATATACCATATACTAATAAGGTAAATTATTATATATAAATACTCAAAAGTGTCTTTACTGAATTTGTTAAATTTTTTGTTAATTATGAAGATTTTTGAATCAAACCTGTGTGAAAAAGCGAAATTAAAACTACATTATGGTTCAGGATAAATTGGCAAATATATATATATATATATATATATATATATATATATATATATTTATTTATTTATATGCACCTTGACTAAATATATAAATATAAATATATATGCACCTTATATATATATATATATATGCACCTTGACCATCGTCATTAAAAGCTGGATTTATTCAAATATGATTTTTACTGATTACCTGAATATCACAAAACAATTAATTGTTATATACAAAACAATTTAGAAACTGAATCATTTTCACTTTTTTGATTTAAAAATACTGCTTTACCATATTTTGATGACGATTAAGTTTAGTTTCTTTTTATTTAGTTGTCGAAGTGGGGGGGGGGGGGGTGAAAGATCGTTCAATATTTATAGGCTACATCGTTTATTGAATTAGTTTCAGGTTCGTACCGCGATTCAATTCAGGTTTTAAACTTATTGAATAATGATGGATTGTTATTGATGTATTTTATTGCTATCATTTATTGATTCAAACACAATACAACATTTCGAAAGTATAAATCAACCCCCGTTGTCACGTGTTGACCATTAAACGATATTAGCACATGTTGTATTATTACATTTACACAGGAGTGTTAAAATACAAATAGATTTTATCGTAAGTATAAAAGAGGAAGGAACTTTGCTACAGAAACAGTTAAACTACTTGGGTGATAGTTTTTACCAATCTCAAGTCTGACAAAGCGAGGTGATTGATTAGAAAAGAATTGGCACCGCTGACTGTAAAGATCACTCACTGCAATCTTACATTAGTATAGGTCTGGAGTTTATAAAAAACATTGACTCACAATTAGAGATTAGGTTATTATTGGGTGGAAAATTCATCAATTGTATTGTAAAGTTGTGTTCAGTAAATTAGATGATTAACATTAAAAAATATATATTCACTTTCCTAATAATATAATCGTGATATTATCTAGGACATCAATTTTAGCTAACTTGTAAATAACCTGTTACCGCTCCCCTTCTTGTCTGAGGGGTGTTTGTTTAAATACTCTAGGAGTTTCACGAGCGCATAATTGATCCTTAAATACAAATAATATCCATTATTTCCTAAAGTGTCCAACATTTTTACGTCTTTTATCTTTACACTATTACCAAATTAGATAAAATCACAAATAGTAACATAATTCCAATCTAAAGTAGAGATAGCACACTTGGAAACTCCAAACTAAGCAGCATTTGCAATTACTGCATTAGTTGTTATCTATAACGGACGACTGTCCCATTATCACTGTACCTTCGCTTATAATAGTCCCTTATCTTCATTACTGCTAATCATTAACTATGTTTACTTTAGTAGTTGATACTATTACCTTTCCAAGTATTAAAGTAGATAATAGTAACAGAAACCAAAGTGTGTACACAAAAATATATTTTGCGTCATTACTAAAGAACCGACCGCCCGATTTAAATTTGTTTTCTTACCAAAATATTTCGTGTTCTTTCATTAGATTTGTTTTTACGTTCCTATTTAAGATTTTATGGGTGTTGAGGGAGGTTTTCGTCCAATAGGACAGAAAATACTTCATTTTATAACTGCTAAAAGTTTCGTCAAACTGAATATACACATATCTTTTGTGGTTTAGCAGTATTCGAACTGCCTAATTTAAAAAAATCATCCCAAGTTTGTGTGTTTTATAAACACTAGAGTATTGTACCCTTTAATAATTTTGCACCAAATTATCTTTGTTTTTCTTATGGCAATCTAAAGAATGATTCATTAGCTACCACCAAATTATTGAACGATATTTTATTTGTGTTATAGCTTTGTTATAAATATTTTCTGGACGGATTTATAGACAAGTGATTTAACTGCATTTACAGTTGAACTGTTTAAACTTATATAATTACCAGCAGAATTATTTGATCAAAATCTAATTGAAAATTAACTTTTGACATATTTTAAAATACGTAAAATCTAGTTTCATTAATATTTTTTGAGAAACAATGAGGTTAAATTTTTGACAGCCATTTGTTTAGTTTATGACGAATTAAAATTTAAAAATTCTAATGTTTTTTTCGTTAAATGAATTGTAATATCTTCCTTTCCCAAAGTTACAGGATAGTATAAACGTTTATTATATATAAACGTTTAAATTAAAATCAACCACTGGAGCTTAAAATCAACCAGTGGCCGCCATGTTGTAACTAAAAAAACATTTTTTTTTTTACGATGAACTATTTGAAACAACTATTGACTAGACAAATACGTTTTAAGTTTGGTTCAATTTTTCAGATGTTTAATGACACAATTTTTAATAAATAGACTAGAGCTTAAAATCAACCAGTGGCCGACATGTTGTAACTAAAAAAACATTTTTTTTTTTTACGATGAACTATTTGAAACAACTATTGACTAGACAAATACGTTTTAAGTTTGGTTCAATTTTTCAGATGTTTAATGACACAATTTTTAATAAATAGACTAGAGCTTAAAATCAACCAGTGGCCGACATGTTGTAACTAAAAAACATTTTTTTTTTTACGATGAACTATTTGAAACAACTATTGACTAGACAAATACGTTTTAAGTTTGGTTCAATTTTTCAGATGTTTAATGACACAATTTTTAATAAATAGACTAGAGCTTAAAATCAACCAGTGGCCGCCATGTTGTAACTAAAAAAACATTTTTTTTTTTACGATGAACTATTTGAAACAACTATTGACTAGACAAATACGTTTTAAGTTTGGTTCAATTTTTCAGATGTTTAATGACACAATTTTTAATAAATAGACTAGAGCTTAAAATCAACCAGTGGCCGACATGTTGTAACTAAAAAAACATTTTTTTTTTTTACGATGAACTATTTGAAACAACTATTGACTAGACAAATACGTTTTAAGTTTGGTTCAATTTTTCAGATGTTTAATGACACAATTTTTAATAAATAGACTAGAGCTTAAAATCAACCAGTGGCCGACATGTTGTAACTAAAAAACATTTTTTTTGCAATGAACTATTTGAAACAACTATTGACTAGACAAATACGTTTTAAGTTTGGTTCAATTTTTCAGATGTTTAATAACACAATTTTTAATAAATAGACTTGTCAGCACAACTTTAAAATATCAGCTGTTTAAAAAGGGGTTACGCTTACCTCTATTATCCTATACAGTATATTGTTTTCAGACTTAATTACATAAATCATCCAAATAGTAAGTTATATTATACTGCTTGGGATACCCTGCACTTATATATGGTAAGGTTGTGTTGATTCATATTTTTTAAAGATAATAAGTTTCCTTTCTTATCAAAGCATCACCTGTTTGTAGAACATGACCATTCGTGAAGTTAAATATAAATATCCAACGCATCATAAGAATACGAATGTTTATTTAACTACAAACTATTTTGTTTTGTGTTTCTAAGAAAATTGGAAATCATTTCCCAGTGAGCGATTCACAAAATAGTTGTACCAACTTCGTAATCAATCACCTTGCTAGACAGCACAAGCAAAAACAATTACAAAACGGAGATTGCAACTTTCTGTTTAAATATTTTTCTTTGTGCAAAACTTTCTTGCTTTGACTTTTACTTGATAACGCAAAATTAGATGCAAAAATGGAATTTTAAAAGCCAAACTAGAAATTCTACACTTTGTAGGTATATTATCCAAATATGTTAAAATGTGTATTCTTCTTAGCGTTGTGAAATTATCTGATCTTGCGAAGCAAAAATAGTAAATAATTTATGATATCTTTGATTAAACGTTTATTTCAAAAATTAGAGTTCAGAAATTTTTTAATGTAGCGTTTCTGGATGAATATAAAAGTTTCTCTCTATATACGTAGATATTTTTATTACATTATCGAAAATATAAATGGAATTAAAATTCATTTTGTTTATCGGGCTTCTGGATGAAAATACAAGTTTCTCTCTATATACGTAGATATTTTTATTACATTATCGAAAATATAAATGTAATTAAAACTCATTTTGAAGTTAAATTTTTAACAATTTTAGATTTTGAAAAACTATAAATAATACAAATAAATTACTTCACAAATGTATTTATAATTTCTATAACGCATATTTATACAAATCACGTCCATGTTGTTTTAAGGAAACGATAGCTTTGTGACGTCACGCAGAAATGTTGTGCCCACATAAGTCCCGAAATCACTGAGTATAACACATGATCCAGTTTTAATGAAATTTTGTTCAAGTACAGTTACAAAATCGGTCATGGAACTGTTATAAAAGAGTAACTATTTAAAATCAGCTGTACTGATTTCATACAAAATCTATTCTTCATACAAATTCTTGTGCACATCGCAAGTAATATATATATATATATATATATATATATATATATATATATATGCACCAGTGTCATCTTCCTCCATTGCATGCATCCCACCAAGGATCATCCACCAGTTGATATCTGTGTTATTAGAAATAGACACCAGTAACAATGTGCACTGTCCTGGGTTTGGGCTGCGGATGATGCTATATCCTCTTGTTAGTCCTCTGTATCATCCAGGAATAATTGGTAAAAAAACAGTGCTGACTGACATATTACGCTCTTGATTTTAATAAAATTAGAGTTTCATTAATAACGCGTTTATGGCATAATGTGTATTGGCTTGGTTTGGTATTTCTTGAAAGCCTTTATGCCGACCCACTGGGATTCTCGGAATGATCCATGGTACTTCTCGACATTACAACGTTATGAAACCCTGAGTAACTAGTTAAACCCACCCATACACTGGGTAACGTTTGATGGTTGATGCCGTATAACCGAAAACACATTTAAACAAGGGCGAACCCAGGATTAAAACTAGGGGGGGGGGGCAAGCCATGGTCATTCAATATACAATTGATTATTAAAATAGTTATTTCAAGAATTGTATTAAATTCCAGCAACAAAATGTATAATAAAGATTTATTTTTTTGCTTCCAGGGGGGGCAGCTGCCCCCCCTGCCCCTCGCTGGGTACGCCCATGCATTTAAATACTTTTAAACACGCTGATCGACTAAATATTACGACCTTCAAGGAAAACACTAAACGCTACTCTTCACTGTATTAACTAATCATTATAACATTTTACACAAACTTATTACAAATAAACCAGAGTGCAAATGGCATGCAACAATGTCCTGGAGTTTAACAGTTTTTGTTAGTTATCGAGGGAAGCTAACTTCGTGTTTCCTCGAGTCCTATCGTCTTAGTTCGGACAGATGACTTGTTCACACCTCCAACGAAAAACCAAATTCAAATGCAATCATGTCACCGGTACAGAGAGGGAAGAGTAAGACTTATTTAAAAATATAAAACATATAAGTAATGTTTTGAAGCCATTATTCATATTATTATTTTTTTATTTAGATCTACCGAACACACGAATAATGGTTGATTGTTTTCTAATTACTTTTTGAAGCTGCGAGAGTGAGATAGTTTGTGTAGTATTTTGCACTATTTATTTTTTAGAACTTGTTAGATACGTGATGACGGGAGTGATAATTTTAAAGCTCGTCTGAAGAAAGACGATTTAAATACATCATTCAGCAGTTGATAAATCAATCGATAGTGGGTCTCAAAACAATAAGACACGTAATTTTGGCACGTAATAATTTTTGTTTTGCCCTTAACAAATTAATAATAATGATAGAATATATTTCTTATTTGTTATATATTTTATAAAGTGATTGGAGAGAGGTGTATGATAGTTGTGGCGCAATACGAGTGGTATACTAAGTTGCCTAACGCGGGTTTATAAGGCGCATGGTGTTTGGAGATATAAAACTGTGGGGAAGAAAACATCCCCTCCACTCGACGTAAAGGAACATGCCTGCAGACCAGAATGCAACCTTCAGTGAGAACGATTGTGTTTTAGCCGATTGATATCTATTATTTAACCATAGGCTCTTATACTCAAGATGTACACTTAAGTCCGACTAATGGGTCTTAAGCCCAAATGAGTTTAAGTCGGCGCGGATTACCTATTAATTATGTGATTTATTAATTATCATCCGCGACCAAAATTAAGCGAAATGGTTGATTAGACTGAATCACATTTGGCCTGGTGCAATGTTAATATAAGTGTAGTCCCTAATTACGTAAGTTACAATTAGTATTAACATATATTAAGTTTAAACGCTTAGTCTGGTGAGACAAATCAAAAATAGTTGGGAAATTAAATCGTTGATTCACATTCCTACTCAAGCATCCTTCCTAATATTATGATAGTGTTGATAACCACTTATAAATAGCTAAATGATACAGTTTTCACCCAAAGCTGACCTACATGTTAGATAGTTATAAATCACTGGGAAAAGCGGAAAGGAATACAAAGCATGCGCCCCAAAGTCTTCAGCGTACAGTAGTTCACCCACAAACATGATTACCTCAGGTCCTATTTTTCGTTTATAATTGTGTTTTTATATAAATATAACTGTATAATTTAGCTAATTTTCATTTTTAAATGTCATATCTATTTCAACAATTAAATACGTTTTAAAAATATTTTAGTTATCAACAATTTGATTTAATTTTATACACGATTTTAATATTATTATTTCATTAAATAGCATATTGTAACATTATAGTTTTGATCTCAAGTAAATAAATTTGTATTTTTTAATAAACCATAGTCCACTACATAAACTCTTGTTTTGTGTGATTTAATTTAATATCCAACCACGAGTGTCAGTTGTAAATATAAATTAAAGAGTAGACGTGATATGTTCTATAATTAGTGTAACCCTGATATTTTAATTAAAAACCACCCTGTGGATCTTACACCGCTTTCCTTTAACTATCCCTGGGCAGGGACAATGCCATGCTACCTGATGCAATTACCTGCCACAAAGATTTCATTGTCTTCTAATGTACAAAATAATTACGTTCGTTTTTCCGAGTGGTCTACCACTATCCTTGTCACTTTATTTACCTGCCTTGTTTACAACTGTCGTTAGGTTAACTTTAAAAAAGAAAACATGAAAATTTGAAAACAGGATTTATTTAATGAAGTTATTTCAAATAAAGTCAACTTTATCAAACTATGTTTCTCAGATCTATACTAAGCTCTACAATTAATTAATGTCACTTACATCATCAATACCGGATTAGATTGGGATTGGTGTTTACCTCTTTTTTGTTTCAACAGATTAGGCGTTTCATTTACTACGTTTGACACTTTTCCGTATTATTGTATATAAACACCCAACTTCCATTAAGTTCTGCTGATATTTAACAGTTTCCTACTGATCGAAAAAATACTTTCTTACTTACAAATTTAGAGCAGTGAAATTCTTACTAATCCCCAAATGAGTTTATAAAGTATGTGATATATTTTAAAAGTTCCTCTGACACCTGATTCACAGTCGGTATTGTTTTTACACTCCACACTCACCCATACAATGTTCTGCGATTACATGGATCCGGTAGTTCAACTTGATTGTCAGAATAGATAGAAAAAGAAGGAAACTCTTCTAGTAACTCCACAAGATTTTCAATTAGGTTTACCTCCACTGCAACCTTTAACTATATATATCTCCCGAGACAAAATTCTTGTCCTATCACCAAATCAAGTATACATGTTGCTTGGTTTTATATTCTTGAAACAAATTATAAAATACCATTGTAAATAACAGAGGGGATGAACAGAAAGGAAGAACAGTATGCCATACTATGGATGTTGAAAGATAACCTAGTTGATTATATAGTGTTTATTAATATATCGAATCTTAACCACTAGCTCTCATTAAACTGTGCTACCTAAAAGTGTCCTACGAGAAATCCAAAGGAAATGACCATGGAAAACCCATATTTATAAAGCTTTTTAATGTATTAAAGTCTGTTTGATACCATTGTTACATTTTGTTAAGAAACAATAACAACGGATCATAACAGATGTTACAATGCTAAACGAAACAACCATACTTCTCCCATGGCTCACCTTACTTTAAGCTCTAATCTATAAACGGATTCATTGCCCGATTTAACTTATTTTGAAAATAATAATTTCATGAAAACTCTCTCAAGAGATAAATCATCTTCTATTTTTATTATATGAATGGTTATAAATACCTTGTTTGTCAAACAATCCTTATTTTTTGTGCGACATGTTTCGCCGTAACACAGACGTCATTATCAAGCTACACTTTACAAACACAAGACACTAAATATTAACAACATTTATCAACACTAAAAAAGAAGTTATTCTTGTACATTTGTACACGTTATATAAATTAAAACTGTCTTTAAGTAGCCACATGTTACACCAGCTGGTTCTACTACTTGACTGGATGAAATCTAAGGTCTTATCTAGATTTGTTTAGATAGGTCTACCCTTCTCTGTTATGTTGTCTGAGCTTGAGATAAACGATTTATTAGATCATATATACAGTTAGAATTAAATTTTAGTTTATCATTTAATATATTATTTGGGTTGTTTTTAGTGTGTTTATAGATCTCAAATTCCTCTAATACATCCATAATTTTTCCTTTCTGTGTTTAATGCAGTATTTCCATATGGTATTCTATGTTTTTGTATGAATGGTTGCTATCAATCAGGTGTTCGGTAAATGCTGATGTGGTTGTGTTGGGGTTTCTTTTGGGTAGATGTTCCTTAAATCTTGTTTTAAATGTCCTTCCAGTTTGTCCTATGTAGTATTGTGAGCATTGGATACAGTTTAATTTGTATATCCCGCTATTACTGTATTTATCATGATAACCGTGTAAGATATTTATAACCAATCATATATAAATATAACAATCAATTAGGCTACAATGAATTCTAGAAATAGCATTGTTAACTCAACATATAAATATATATGTTCCTTTGTTTTCGTAACTTACACTGTAAATCATGTTCTGATAAATAAAATTCTTTATTTACCATTTAGATTGGTTAGATGATAGCTGTAATACAGACTAGTGGAAAAGAAGGAAGTTAATTTAAATTTATTAACACTTGTTATCATTGGTTTGGATCCAATCTAGCCTAAGAACAGTATTTATTTTAGAATTTATAGTCCAATATGAAATTTTTTTATATAGCTACCGAATTAGCCTATGTGCATCTCATTTTTATTACTTCAAAGAGAACTAGTCTATCAAAAGAGTTTAGTTTTGATCATTAAAAGGATGTCCAAATTCAAATTATTCAGTAGAGAATTAGCCTAATTTGTCGTAGGTTAGTTTTGTACTGACAGTTGCCAACTGGACGTAAAATAAAACTGAAAATATGTTTCTGTTAGGTTAAGACCTCTTCATCTGTTAATAATATTTAACATTTTCTACAACTCCTAAGAAACTAACTTTTAAATAACTCATTTCGAAGTTCTGTTTGTATTACATTATACAGAGTGTACAATAAGTCGTGATACACTTCTATATAATTTTAATGGATTGCTATATCAACGTAAAACCTCCCATATGATTTTTCACAAGATAGGGGTTGCAAAATTATTGTAAAACCTCTACTATACCTATTATAACACCGTTTCTGGTGTTTAAGTGGGGTTAAAATTTTTGCAACCCCTATCTTTTGACATATCGCGATGTAGAGATTTTACGTTCATATACCAACACATTTAAATTATATCGAGGTGTATCGCGACTTCTTTTACACCCTGTATAACGTGGCTAGGTAAGTACCATATTGGCAACTACTCACCTTATTATTGTGTAAAATAATAACGAAGCCTGTATTTTTGAAACACATCCTTATGTTTAATTCAAGGTAAAAATATTAATAATAAAGTTGAAGTTTAACATATTCGTTATGCACTGTGTCATAATGAAGTTGAAGTTAAACATATTAGTCGTACACTGTGTTATAATGAAGTTGAAGTTCAACATTTTATTCATGTGCTGTGTCATAATGAAGTTGAAGTTTAACATTTTAGTCATGTACTGGTGTCATAATGAAGTTGAAGTTTAACATTTTAGTTATGCACTGGTGTCATAATGAAGTTGAAATTCAACATTTTATTCATGTACTGTGTCATAATGAAGTTGAAGTTCAACATTTTAGTCATGTGCTGTGTCATAATGAAGTTGAAGTTCCACATTTTAGTTATGCGCTGTGTCGTAATGAAGATGAAGTTTAACATTTTAGTCATGCACTGTGTCATAATGAAGTTGAATTCCAACATTTTAGTCATGCACTGTGTCATAATGAAGTTGAAGTTTAACATTTTAGTCATGCACTGGTATCATAAAGAAGTTGAAGTTCAACATTTTAGTCATGCGCTGTGGCATAATGAAGTTGAAGTTTAACATTTTAGTCATGCACTAGTGTGATAATGAAGTTGAAGTTCCACATTTTAGTTATGTACTGTGTCACAATGAAGTTGAAGTTCCACATTTTAGTTATGCGCTGTGTCATAATGAAGATGAAGTTTAACATTTTAGTCATGCACTGTGTCATAATGAAGTTGAAGTTTAACATTTTAGTCATGCACTAGTGTGATAATGAAGTTGAAGTTCAACATTTTAGTCATGTGCTGTGTCATAATGAAGTTGAAGTTCCACATTTTAGTTATGCGCTGTGTCGTAATGAAGATGAAGTTTAACATGTTAGTCATGCACTGTGTCATAATGAAGTTGAATTCCAACATTTTGGTCATGCACTGTGTCATAATGAAGTTGAAGTTTAACATTTTAGTCATGCACTGGTATCATAAAGAAGTTGAAGTTCAACATTTTAGTCATGCGCTGTGGCATAATGAAGTTGAAGTTTAACATTTTAGTCATGCACTAGTGTGATAATGAAGTTGAAGTTCCACATTTTAGTTATGTACTGTGTCACAATGAAGTTGAAGTTCCACATTTTAGTCATGTGCTGTGTCATAATGAAGTTGAAGTTCCACATTTTAGTTATGCGCTGTGTCATAATGAAGTTGAAGTTTAACATTTTTGTCACGTACTGTGTCATAATGAAATACGTGATGGTGTTATTATTTTTTAATTATGCTTATAATATCATACAAAAAATGTACATAAATTTCTATTTCTTCTTTAAGTACGTGGCATCAAAAATAATATTGTAGAGTAATTTTCCTTTTTTAAATAGAATAGAATAGAATAAATTTATTGCAACAATTTTTATAACAGATAAAATACAAGATTAACTATGTTGCAAAAGCAGCACCAACAGGTTAAAACACATGTTTTGATCCTATTTTACCTAACAAGTTAAATATATTTATATATAAAAATATTAAAAAAATTCTAAGATTAGAACCCTTAAACGAATATATATATGCAAAAGTATTTTTCCTCCTTTTATTTAACTGGTATAAGTTTCGTGAGAATATAAAACAATAAATCTTTATTAACAAGTTAAAATGATCAGGCAGTTCATAAATTAGTTAAGAATAAGGGAATACATAACACTTTTCCTCTTCCTGGCCTGTTTGTTATTTGCTTTTTATTTTAAAAGAAACGTGAACAGGCTTTCTGCAGGAACAAAGGCGCAGGAAACAAATTGCCTCTACTAGCAGTGGAGCGGCACTTTAATAAAAGAACCACATTACTTTCAAACCTTATAAGAACAATCGATAAGGGATTGCTGCAGTAAAGAACTAAATGTTGTAAAATTTGAGTACATAACTTACATATTGGATTTTGTTATTGTCACTAGGAATGTCCACCCCTTATTTTTTAGTTTTATTTCTGACACATACAGCAGTCTCCCGTCTAAACTAGATTAGACTAAATAGGCTGTACAATTTAATAAACTAAGAAGTCTATTTTATTGACCAGATAAAATTTAGTTTATTAAATTTTTAACTAAATGTCTTCCATTGGAGTTTTGTTGAAACACTTCTTCCACGGTAGAACTGGTAACAATTTATCCTACAACGCTAAGTGTTTTTGGTAGACGTTAGAATAAAAAATAATAATATAATGCAGTTTATAATATAATGATATGTAGTATTATCAAATTTTTAATTTTGTTGAAAGAATGTACTCTTACGAAAAACATTTTTCGTGTCAAAGGAAAACATTTTCGTGTCAATCACGTCACATAAATTTAATGTCTTGAAAGACTACCTTTGACTTTGTTACGGTAGTCCAGAATGTCATCATCAAACTGAAGTATCAGGAATTTATCTAAGTTTTTCTTATTAAATATTCAGGAATATCCTATTAGGGCTACACAAGGGTGCATTTTCAAACCATGCTTTCTGGCCCATAGAGCGACACTCGAAATGCCAGTGTTCATGTACTCCACTGGTCCCCCGATAAGTATGTGTTAATCTACCCCTCTTTATAGCGTGTATTCAATAGGTAGATTACGTGAGGAGAGTACGCTATGATTTAAAACAGGTAGCATATCACTGAGAGCCATCAAGTCTACAGGGTTATTATATAACATACTGTGAGGTAATATTGTGTTGAAAAAATGTACAATAGATGTCGAAGAAACTGCACCATGAATTATATGACGTAGGCCTAATGCTGTGGATACCCAGCAGACGGAGTCTGTTAGCTACCTGGACCAAAGAACTATTTGTAGGCAAATTTTTTAAAATATTTACTTTATCGGAATTGTATATATATAGTTTTAGTCTAGGTCCACACTAACAGAAAAGTATTGGATCAAAATTGTTTTAAGCACGTTTATAACTCCAGAAACAAAGAAAATTACAGATTTCCTTCTCACCGTTTGTAATTGTTTGAGAGTACTCCATTATATATGTTTCTAAATTGTACAATATATTGCCAAATCATTACAAATCCATAATGAAGGGCAGTTTAAAAATAAAATAAAAGCAGAAATTATAAACATGCTAATTATTATGTGACTATTTTATATGTCCACTTTGAAACTGAGATATCTAGGATAAGATATTTTAATGTAAACATTTTTGAATTTTAAGATTGACATTGCACCTTTTCTGTAAGAAATGTTTTGTGCAATAAATTAATCTGAATCTGAATACAAATATATGAGGATATAAAATGGAATGGCAATAGCATACAAGTGAAAAGACAAGCATTGCCACTTTTACAAAACAATATTTTTCTTTACTATAAACTTACAAACCTAAAACCTTTATAACCTATTCAAGACTTTTATTAAATTCCATGCGTACAATGTAATAGCGACGCTATCGTTTAAGAAGCCCAAATTGAGTTCCCACCTAACCTAACCTAACCATTACAAGTTCTAGAGTCAAGTTGACTCACTGTAATATTAGACGCATATTGAAGGTTGTTATATTCACTTGGAATACAATTGTACTGCAACCTAACAATATTATTATATATGAGAACTGAACGTGTACTATGGTTTTAATATTATTTGATGATGATGAAATATTCATATTGTTTATATGGTTTAGGCGGAAATCTGTTTATGTCATGATATGGGTATATACAATATATATAATAAAATATTCAAACTAATATAAGATGTTTTGAAAGTAGATTGCGATCAGCTATCTAGCTATGAAGTTATGTTAAGCGTTTTCACTGTTGCCATCTTCTAGCTTTATACATAACGAGAGTTGGTTAATACTCTCAAAAAGTCGTATATAAGATTGTAATACACAAATAATGGGAAATGTCCAATTAAACCACAAGAATGATAGATGTATGTCGCCACTGTATTTGTATGTTTTGTATTTTTCTTTCTATCTACATACAACTGTTTTTTTTTTGTTTTTTTTTTTTTTTTTAATTATTGTTATTTTATATTTTTATTAATCATTATTGTTGACTTTTATTTAACAGTAGTTTTTAAGACCATAGCGAGTATTGTTAGAAAATTTGTAAATTACAAGCAACTAGTATGTGTTTTGATAAGAGTATAGTAGGTTTTTTTTATGGCTAGAGCTTGATCAGTACCTTAAAAAAGACTGATATTGAACTCTAAAGTAAAATGTGTGATGCTCCAATATATTACTATTTTTTTTTTAAATTGATAACTGTATGAACATTATTTGCATTTTAACGGAACAACACTTCTATTCTCAGAACATTTAGATTATAAATAAACAAATACGAAATCTATATACAATCATAATTATTAGTTGAAACCTCTGGATTGTTTATTTTATTATATGTACAGTAATTTACCTTAGTCTACAGTATAACAATCTTTCATTAATGCAGCTACGGGCGTTTCATCTTCAGGAGACATCATCAGGCTTTTGTATATTTTCACAAATATTTTACACGCAAATAAACAAACTTATAAACATGTCATATAACATAAAACATTTTATGAATTGAATCACTATAATACTGTTTAAATATAATTATAGTGATTAAATTTATATAATCTTTTATATTATATGACATGTTTGTGTATTTGTGTGTAAAATATTTGTGACAATGTACAAAAGCCTGATGTCTCATTGAAGATAAAACTGCAGTAACTGCATTAATAATGGATTGTCATAGACTAAGGTAAATTACTCTATTATTTACTTCTTTTAAGAAACTTACGATACATTATTTCTTAAGATATATCAAATTCTACAGACGTGTGTTGCGCAAAACTACGCTAAATATTAAAATGAATTAAATATGCGGCCGGATTTGAGCTAAAGTTTTTCAAAAATGCGTTAAAGAAGGTATCCTTAAATTTGCTAAAAGACTATTATTTGTTATCCAATTGTTATTAATTTTGTAAACGGGCAAAATAATTATTGTAAGATGATATTATAATTGAATTTATATCTAAGTGAAGAAGTAAAAAAAAAAAACATGATAATGTTAGGATTCAATATGTGGGTCAAACATTTTTAGTTTTGTGAGTTCAGTTCAGAATGTGTAACTGTGGGTTAAGTTGGGCATGCAATATTGTATACTGTATTGAAGTTAGCAGAAGTGGCCCGTTAGGGACAATAGAGCTTCTAATTTCTGAACTTCAAACAATAGCATAATAAGAAGTAAATAAGTTTAACGAACCTGAGGTATCTTAAACAAACGTAACAGGTTGGCCACCTGTATAGAAGTAACACTGGAAGCAGCGCCCACTACACCAGATATCACTTTTCTTATTTGAGTTTTATTGCAGTGGTATTCTGCGTCGTCAATATTACTTATAGAACCTGGAACAAAAGATAAATCAGTTAACTTGATATAAAGTAATTTAGTCGTAATAAGATGTCCACTTATTTAAAATTAACACTACAAGTAGCACCCGCTACATATTATTTTTAAGTTTTATTTCAGCGGTACTCTTCCTCGTCAATGTTATTGACAGAACCTGGAATAAAAGTACATAGGTTTAACTTTAGTTGATGTATGTTTTTTAAACAAATACAGGTTGGCCACCTTTAGAGAAGTAACATTAGAAGCAGCCCACAGTACACTAGATATCATTTTCCTTGCTTGGTGTTAAGGATGTCTCTAGAGAATCAACTGTTGGACAAAGAACAGCTGACTAAATAAAGAAGAGAGAAGATTGGTTCAGAAAACAACGCTATGAGACGAGATCAGTCCATGCGTTGGATTTTTGGTTGTATCCAACTTGCGGTCAGTCCAATTTGCGGTCAAGGGTAAAACCGTCCATTTTGCGGTCACCCCAAAAATGTCGTGGGCTAATCGAAAGATATTTGTCCAATTTGCGGTCACATATTTGAACCCCATATAGTGAGCCTAAAGTCGTGTTGAAGATTTGAAGTGGGGGAAACGTTTACCGAAATTCGTCGTATGCCATTTGTTTTTTTGATTCAATTCAATGTTTTTTTGAGTCAATCCAAATTTATCTATAGTCTTATTTTAAAAATGTCTGGGACTGGCGAACCTTTAGTACGAAGTATGCTTGTAATGCGAAAGAGTATATTCTATAAATATTAGTATCTATTTTTGTTGTAGCTCTCTCCCTCTCTATTTATATATGTATACAGTGTTTGTTTATTATTCCCCCTTTTTTAGGCTCTATTTAAGTGAACAGAGTCGTTTGTTCGTTCTGACTGACTATCCTCTCGTCAAAACAGTGAATTTGGTAAGTAAGAATCCCTGTGGATTCTGCCAACCGGGAACTGTAGACCAACACGTGAAGATGGCAAACGACTTGATTTGTGATTAGTAATTAACTATCTCTCAAGATGTGACCGCAAACTGGAAACCCTTCCACCTCCAGAACCTTGATCATCCTTCATAAAACTACACTTGACCGCAAATAGGACTGACCGCAAATAGGACTGACCGCAAGTAGGACGACACCGGATTTTTGTGGAAGGTGCAAAAACTTCTATAGACAAAATAGCTTGCTACTAGAAGATTACTTTTGAAACGACGTTTTAATTGTTATTTGTCTCACATGTGAATAATTAGAATTGAGGTCTTCTACACTCAAGACAGTATTATACATCACTGTTGGTCAAACCTTTGTGCATGTGTTAGGGCCTATACGGCCGAACGAATTTTAATCAAATTTGAGACGTTGGTTATAAATTGAAAACTTTCATCGTTCATTTATTTCCACAACTAAAGTATTTCAAGAAAATTGTTATAAAGATGAAATATTAGATCTTCGTATCTTAAAATAGGCTCAACTTATTTTGAAACAATTTACGAAAGTGTAACCCCAACAAGGAAAATTGTATTGGTCGTATCCACATTAATGTTTAATGAGGGTTTTCTTATAAGTGAAAATAAATTATGAAAAGCTTCTTGGACTATCAAATATCTAAAAACCGGCAGAAATTATTAAGGTACAATAATAGTGAAATATGTAAGGCTACGACCAACCAAAAAAGTGTTTGAATTGCAAGTATGGGTAAAATATAATTTAAAAGGAAATCGGAAATATACAAATGGACCATAATCGCCAATAACTCATTTATCACCATCACTAGCATTTTGCGTAATGATCACAACCTCCAAACAATTTCAGATTTAGGAAATGCCCGTCATCTTAACAGAAATTTGAATATAATTTTTTAACTATATATCAGGAAAGATTTGTATAATATTATGTCTAAATATATAAATAAAAACTATATTAATTAGATGAACTCACAAGGTATGTTAATGTATGATAAGTACATTTGTTAAAGAAGCTTGGAATTATAAAAGAAAAGTTTTATTATTAAATTATGAAAGAAGTGCATTTAAATAAGCAACTTCTAAATAATGAATTACTATATTAAGTAAGTTTTATTTTGAACAAGGATTAAACTAATTTCTGCATACAATAGATTTCACTAAACCGATTATAATGTATGTATACATTTTTCACTACAGCTTTTGTCTTTTTGTTTTTCTTCTCTTTTTTGTGAAGAAGTGTTTTTTGTTTGAGTTAAGTATACAACCGCTTAGACGGTGTATTAAGCATCTAAAAGTGTAAGTGATTTTATTTATAAGATTATATTATAGATGACAAATTATTATTTAAAAATATACATATTGCTATTTTCTGAAAGCGTAAAATAAATAAATCTTTCCGAAGAAAGAGGTGACGTTAGAATTAGTTGGTTAATATCGAAAAGAGTCAGAAGAGATTCCAACTTCTTATATCAGAATACATTAGGTCTACCCTTACAAAGATAGAATATGTCTGGAGTAAGATACAAGTGGTGACATATCTGTCAACATGTCAAGAGAGGGTTTTATATTATGTCAGATAATATCATATATATATATAGTTAAGGGACCTTATTTGTCCCCCATTCAGAGGATGTTTACTTTAACTTACACTTCCAGATGAATTCTTTTGAAGAGACAATTTGTTTAGTAACTCCTAATTTTAAAAATATGAACACACTACATCATGGAAACTGTTCTACTCTGTGTAGAATAATTAATAAACATTATTTTTACTTTTAAAAATATTTCCATGGGTTAAAAGGTACAACTACGACATATTTTTTTTATGAATAATTGGTATTATAGTTCCTATTTTTTAAACAAGTACAAATAATAAAATGTAAAAGGGCAGTTGATTTTAAACGCACACACACCCCCACACACAATCGGGATGAGGGACAGGAGCAAGGCAACAGAGTTCAAATCGCGAGGGAGCATGTACTGACTATCATTTTCGTGTTGTTGTTTTTTGAAAGGTAGAATATTTTGAACTTCGAGTAATATTTACCTATAAACACAATATTTCCTCTACATATTAAACACAAATAAAACTATAATTCGTTAACTATATAACACACTTAAATACTGGGAATATATCCAGGGTTAGTAGTTCCTACAATATAGTTGTTAGCTTTTTAGTGGTAGTTGAATTATGCCAGCCACATTGTAATCTTACATTTTCTCACTCACGTTCTGTAAAGAATGTATTTCAAACATTAGATTCACATTATCTCAAGTCCAAATGTCAGTACTGTTCTATATCTGAAGTTTAATACTTCTTTAAGTTACAATCGATACGACTGTACCAAGTGGAATCGAAGTTTAATGTTTAATTTATCTCGAAGTTTATTCATTTTCATTTGTTTTCACAAATTTAATATTTGAAGTTAGTTCGTAAAAAACTAAATATGAGGGGGAAAAATTGACTAATTTATAAACATATGTAATCATAAGGACTTATATTAATACTTGCCGCCTTTCCTCATATTTGTTTGACGTCAGTTTTATGTTAAATGTGGAAATACGTTATGGAAGCTTTCTTAGAATGTCAATTCCCTAAAAGTTTGCTGAAATGATTTTTATAAAATATAACCAAAATGTGTAAGACTACAGTACAAAAAATGTATGTAATTTCAAGTAAAAAAAAAAAAAGTACGATTTGAAAAGAATTTGGAAAATCCCAAATAGACCTAAATTTCTTATCACTCATTTATAACCACCACCAGATCTTTACGTGTAAGTCACTTCCACCATACAGCTTACGAAATACCAGTTCACCATAAATTTTAATAAAAAATGCTTTAAAAATATAAAGGTTTGTACAATGCTTCGAGCATATACTTATTACAATTGCCAGGCAATTTTTAAAACCACATTATATACACTAACAACTGTTGGAGTTATTTTGTTTTGTATTCAGTTACTAATCATCATAACTAGCTGCTTCGGTCACTCACTATCTATCTATCAATTCTGAAATGTCATTGGTTTCACCACAAATATAACTTTTTAAAAGGATTGTAAAACACAGTGACAAACATTTAGTATTATTTAATTGTTCTTTCACGAATATAGGATTTAACACGTTAGTTTACTTGTTACATGACCTATTTTCCGATTTAAATTGGGTCAATTTTAAAGTAAACTCAGATACAGTCATGACTACGTCTAATGGTTAATTGTTTCCTTATGACAAATAACAGTTTTTTTTTCAGGAAGTGGTGATAAAAATTCCTTATCCTTCAACCTTCGTTTTAAAATAGACGACTTATAAATAAGTTACTTGGAAAATGCTTTATTAACTAAATTCTCAAATATTTCCCACAATAAAACATCGCACATAGTTAATTATTTTAAGTTAAAAGTTCTAGCGTACTGGCTGACAAACCTAAATAAACTTGGAAATTTCTCTTTGGAAACGGTTGGATCATTTATCTTAATTTTATATCTTGCCATAAAACGTCTTTGTTTTAATAATTAATTAACTCTCAGTAGAAGCAATAACAAGCATTAAATTGTAATATTTAATTATATATTGCAATATATATACTCCAGAGATCTCTGTGATGATTACTTGTTAATTCTGATTCGGGTAACAATTAAATATTCCTTATAACAACGAACTGTTTCAAATATCTTACATTACAACAATCTTTAATATCTTTTCAAGATCAACTTGAACATTTTAATTTGTATTATAAATCCTAATATTTGGAACCAACCTTTTTATCCACCCTGTACATATTATATTTTACCCAACTCTATTTAGTACTGAACAAAAATAAAATGATTGTTATAATTTTTTGTAATTGTATTGTTGAAAAAGCGTTTTATTCTTTGTAATATATATATATATATATATATATATATTGCTATTCTCTGCAACGTTAAAAACATAAATATATCTGTTGGACAATATTAAATTTGATTAGTTGGTTGACATTGAAAAAAAAAAAAAAAAAAAAAAAAACAATAAGATTTGCCATTATCTGATGTCAGAATACATTGCTGGTGTTACAAAGATAGAAAATATCTTATGTAAGATACAAGTAGCAAAGGTCATATCTGTCAAGAGTAAAGAGAAGGTTTTATATTCTGTCCGATATATAAAGTTAAAGAAAAATATTTGTCTTGCTTTCAAAGGTCGTCTTTAACACACACTCTGTAAGACCTTCACAAGACTTTTTTTATACTACCTTTTAATTTGTATAAATTTCGGATGTTGGGGTTCCACCAGATTAGATTTCCCGAATCACAACACCTTGGCTGTGATATGATTTATCTGACTTTATGTTTTAAATAAGGAACCCTGAAAAAATCACTTTGATATCTCAAATGGTTTAAGAGTTATTGCAATTTATATGTCAATAAAAATACCAGATTTTAACATTTCACGTTTCGCAACTTGCAGTACCTTTTTAAATCGCCTGTAGCTCCGTAACTATACATCGTAATGATATGAACTTATACATGATGAATACGTACATGATGAAAAAAGAAAATTCATATTTTACTGTGGTTTTATTCAAATCGAAAATATCTCCTTTAATTTCTGAGTAATTAATTCGAGAAAATAGCCAATTTTCAAACTTTGTAATATGGTAAGAGTACCCCTTAAAGTTTTTAAGGCGAAAAAGCGAGGTTTGATTGTTTTAAAAGCTTAACAGAAGCAGAATTAAATTTTTAGTCGAGGGGTGCTATTAAAATTTCAAAATTTTAAATATTTTTTAAATTTTTATCTTTTTTTTGTAAAAATTTCAACATTTAATAATATCAAGGATGTGCACTCCATAAGATGCAGAATTGAATAGAAAGTAAACCCTGAAAAAATCACTTTAAAATCTCAAATGGTTTACGAGTAATTGCAGTTTAAAGTTTTTTTCAAAAAAGATCAAATGTTTTTTAAACCAATGATATGGACATCAAAAGATGCAGAATTCAAAGGAGAATAAACCCTGAAAAAATCACTTTGTCATCTCAAATGGTTTAAGAGTTATTGCAATTTATATGTCAATAAAAATACCAGAATTTAACATTTCACGTTTCGCCACTTGCAATACCTTTTTAAATCGCCTGTAGCTCCATAACTATACATCGTAATTATACGATATTATCAAGTATATTATTATTATTTTATTTGAACAGATTATATATTTGTTTAAATTTACATATATTCAAGACTTATATTTAAACTTTATTTAACCTATACATGAATACTTACTTGACTTACTAGAATTTACTTGCATTTAATGAAATAATGATTATTAAAAATATTCAGATTTGCGCTAGAGAGAACTGTACCATGTTTTCTATACAGCCCTCTCAACATTTATTTATAATCACAATTTTGTTTAAAGACTTTTATTATAATTTAATAATATACTCTAACATAATAAAATATTTTGAATTTACCTAAAGCTATACATTCTTAATTTCTATATATTTACATAAATTTTGCCCCGCTGTAAGAGTTTTCCAGCTCCTTTAAAATTGTTTTGAGTGTGTCTTAAGATGCTTATTTATTTAGCTAATTTTTGCCAAAGATGTTTCGAATTTTTAAAACCTAGCGTTAGTTACAAATAGTTGATTTCAGTTATAATGAATCTAAATTGTTGTATTGACTTTAATTTGATTTGATTTTAGTTTTGATGACAAAAAAACTGCAATTGACTACACAAAATGTATTTATAAAAAAATATATAATTAGATCTAAGGTTCAACAATTAATATAATATTTTTTATAGCATGTTTTAAAATTGCTCTGAAAATAAAGCACAACTGGTAAGTCTATAAAATTAAAATAGTTTTCAAAACTTTATAAAATGAAAACATAAGATGTCTATGTAACACATTTACCTAACATACTCTTACACTAACAATTGAAATTTGCTTAGCACGAGCTGTTAAGAAGTATATAAAAAAGTCATTATTATATCAAATGTCAAAGTAAAAAATGTTTATCCTTCAAAGTGACATAATAAGTGGAAAAACACTGTTCTTTAAATCGTTACTAGCAGAGTCTTGTCGATTATTGTCTGAGAAGTTTTGTAGTTTAAAGTTGATCCTTTAGATTGAGGTTAAGCGATGTAGAGACAGCTTTTATTCTTTCAAACATCAAGTTTTAACTATAAACTTAACCTTTATAGCAGAAGAGAAGCCTCGTTTGATGTAGGTATATATTAAGCACGGTTAAAAGAATAAATAATGTATTAAACTCGTGATCTAAGATTTATATTAGAATTAATTTATAGTATTTGTTTATGACGGAGGAATATTTAATAACCCTCAGGGGCTTATTTACTGTGGCAATCCCGAGCAACTCAAGCTGGTTCTACACCATTTTCAAGTAGTCTTAGGTTAGACCCCTCTCTTTCATCAGGTCTCTTTTGTTCCACTTTTGTTCTATTCCGACCCTGACGCTCTTCGATAGCTAGTGGTCTTTACTCTATTAGTTTTATTTTATAAAACGATGGTAACCGAGAGAAAATATGAACAACCGACTCCCTAAATGTGATGGTTTTTATTTAGTAAAATAAGAAAGAAAGGAATATTATGCATATAACAATTTAAAATAAAAAACATGTCAATTATATCTCAAAGATAAGAAGTCGTTTTTTAATACACTCTCTCAAGATGTTAATAAACTGCTACAGGTGCACTTTCAAATGGTCAAATAAACTTTGCTATAGGTCTTCATTTGTCACCACAACTTTTTTGACGACGTTTTTCTGTAAATGTATAAAAATCAGAGTCCAAAAGGTGGTTTTTTGGAATAATATCGGTCTGTCGTATATGTAACATCGCACACGCTCGGGCAATTTAAATACAATTTTGTTTGTATGTGTAATTTATGAATATATCTAAAAGTTTTATTAATTTTACCTTTTACAACTTGATATTTTTGAGAAGTTGACATGAATGAAACAACAATTACAGTTTTCTTAAATACTATAAATTTTGTTAATCAATTTTTGCTCAATCGTGTTCTTTAAAGTTTATTACAATTTATTTCTCCGTTAATGTAGGTTAGTGAGTTATCTTTGAAAAAAACAGAAACGAAATGGACCTTGGGGATGTTATAAAGTTTAAATGTTTCAAATTTAGCTCTACCGACTTACTTTCAAGTTTTAGGGAAATGTAAAGTTTAATAACCAAACTCTTTAGAAAAATCGTAAAATCACAAAAAAAAATCTGATTTAGGAATAATTGTCAAAAATTCAATAATGAAGTTTTAACGACGTGTTTGACAGCTTTATTTAAATATAATAATACCCTGAAGACTTGTTTATGGCACAAACGAGACATGCTTAAACTCTTATATAAAAATTTTTCAAATATCAGCTTCCATGAGTAATTTTTACTTTTTGAATAACAACTTCCAAAACTGTTCGTTTTTATTTGGTGTTGGTGGAAGGTAAATGGATAAAGTTGATGTAAAGTTTTTTAAATTAAAAAAAAATTAACAAACTCACAACACATGTTCACAAAATTGCTCAACTCTAAAATCTTGTTTTATTAGCTCAAACATTGCACCAATAAACGAAACTCCCACGTACGGAACACAAATAATCACATAACATTTATTAAATAATAAATTGTCGGCATTAAGGTTTCTTTTTGAAATATTTCAACTCACGTTGTTTAAAAGTATATTATCAATACTCGTGATAAGTTTCATGTAATTTCATACGGTCATTTATAATATATTATGAATTTGAATTAAGTTTTAAAATTCTTCAGTTAACTTATTAAATGTGTTTTCATTTCTGTGTGTTTGTATACACGTCATTATGTCAAAAACAGTAGTTTTTAATTAGTCTTTGTGTATATACTCGTTTGAAAGTTGTGTTTATATTGCTTTAAGTTTTGTTTGATGTTACAAATAACCTAGTCTCAGCTCTATTCATTACACTATGCTGACATGTGCACAAAGCACGTGTATATACAACTATATTCGTCTCAAATAAAATTTACACAAAATGTCTTTGATATAATTTCACATAATTTTTTTAATATTTCTGATAAAGGAAGTTTTTTTTTTAATTAAAACTTTAGTTAAGATTTACATAATATAACTAAGGATAACGTATAACGTATATATATATATATATATATATATATATATGTCTTGCTGTCTTACTTATCCTAAAGTTTTTCTCTCGTTGACAGCTGTTTCACGAATAATCGCATTGTCAAAACGCTGAATACAAATAACTAAAAACACTAAATACAACCCCTAATAAATAAGTTATATTGTCCTTGACAATTAGGACAATGTCACAAAAGTTAAATGTACATAAACTGTAAGTTCATTAAAGATGACATGGTCTAAGTACACTCGGTTAGTAACCTACTACACACAATCATAAAACAGCTGACTGGTAGTGTTGCCAACTGTTACGATGAAATTATCTCTATTCTACTTTACTCACTGTAGTAGTTTTTATTATTCCTTCAAAGATGGAGTTAACACTAAAATTTTCTTGTAAATTAAGGATGTTTAAAGGCTCATTTCTTAAACTACTGTAAATCTCATCTTCTTTCAATCTATCCATTTTGTATGTGCACTATTTCCAGACTGTACACATCCTAATATTTGCGAGTAGTATGGATATGAGAACAGCATACAGTTAGTTCGGCGGATGTTTATTCAAAGCATGGCTATGTTCGCGGTATCGTTTACCGAAACTTCGTCCTGTTTGTAATATATAAAATGAATCACATTCACCGCGCATCATTTTAATAGATACAGGTTATTCTAAAGGTGAGATCTGAGTAACCTTTATTTTATTCAAAAGTAAATACTATAATATAGTTTTAATAATATACCAACCCTACATATTTATAGAGATTAAATTACACATTTGATACCTATAAATGACCTTGTTCGTTTTATAATAAATTGTGGAACAGTTGAACAAATACAAATTTGAATTAAATCGGCCAACCATTTTCTCTAGTGAACCAAGTACACACACTCTCTCTCTCTCTCTCTCTCTCTCTCTCTCTCTCTCTCCTTATATTCTTATATTCTTAGCCTAGAACATAGTAATAATAAGAAATATATATCGTTAGATGCTACAAAACATAAAATAAGTACAACTTATATCACTGGTATAGTCCAGTTTACTGAAAGTGCTGTAGTCAATTGTTTCGGTTAGGTTATTTTTCACGTCGAATGGAAGGGACGTTTTCTTCCCCACAGTTTGTTATCTCCAAACACTTTGCGCCTTAGGTCCCCGCGTTAGGCAACTTAGTGTACCCACGTGTGTTGTACGCCGCATATCTTTTGTATATAAAGTTAACGATTAAGAATAATTAAAAATTGACTTTCCAGACATTTTCAGTTTCTTTATTAGATTCGAAAGATAATTTAATTAACACTTAATTCTAAACGACAGTTGAACAACTCACAAACTGAAGGAATAATACGTAATTAGGCAATTGTTTCAATCGTACAAATTGGGATCATTTTAAATAGTTTACAACTTTTTAATTTTAAAAAGCAACTGGAATTTTTAAATTGTTTTATAGATTTTATGATGTTCAATACGAGATTTATAATTAAATCGATGTTATTTCTACTATCGGAGATATTTTCAGACTTTAATACAAAATTGCACAAATTTTCAGACTTAACCTAACCTAAATCTTATTTTATAAATTTTTACTCACTTTTCTTAGCATTAATTTATACATTGATTGTTTTAAATGGTAGTATGGGATGAAAAATGTCAATCGGTGTACCTTGTAATCGGTAAACTTGTTTTCGATGTAATCGTATTCAATACAGTCTGAACTATTAAATAACATGATATATATTTATTTTTAAATCACATATTTTTTTATTTATTTTCGTTTATTTTTACGTACTGAACACTAATACTTTAAAAATAAAATGCTCACAGGTTTGAATTATTAATGATTAAATTTTAAAGATTAAATAAAGCAATAAAGCTAAAGTTTCAAAATTATTTTAATAATATATATCAGCTACAATTGTTTTGCCTTGCAGCATTATCGGGCAAATGCATGGAGTTTCAACAAGCAATATCTGCTGTTAGATTAAAAATGATTAAATTTTACTAATATTTTTTTGGAAATCATTAAAGTTGAGTTGAGATATTTTATAATAGCCTCATTATCATTATTAATAACTCACGAACCCCAATATTTAAAGCAACGTCTATGAAAGGTTTTATTTGTGTGTTGGAAACTCTACCTGAAAACAATTTGACCGAAATCGTTAGTCCTGATGTTAATAAAATCACAATTTTGTTTTATTTATAAATAAGAGCTATAGATAAAACGAACCGCCCGCCCTCAAGATATGGATACAAAATAGATCCACAAGCATAGAGACACCGATCGACAGATATATATTTTATTCTATTAAAGTGACGTCATAACAGAAATATTCACACAAAACCGAATTAATAATTTAATCCATCATCTCAAATTTCGCTATACAACCGTATATATGATAATGAATTTTTGAAACGGTCATCCATTGCTACCTTACACTGTAGCAAGTTTAAAAACAATTATATAAAGTATACATCTAAAAGTGCAATGTTAATGCTACATGTCAACCATAAATGTACTTCATTAGTTCAATGATTATAACAGATGATTCTCGCTGATCAGCTGTTATAAATCCGCGTGTGTAGCCTATATTTGTTTGTTTAAACGATTTATTTCAAAAAGGTAAGAAATATCCATGCTCTGTTTGAAGTTATTTGTTAATGATGGAAGTTCAATTTTATTATTATGCATTTTTCGGACATTTGCCATCATTTGTGTGTTAGAAATCAAAACACGACGTTTCGGGAATAAGAATCAATTCCCGTTATCAAGTGACTAAAAACTAATGAAACATGAAACTAGAAACTAAGCCTATGTAAGAAGTAAAATTAAATAAGAATACCACCAACCTTAATATCTAAGCATGCATATCAGAGCTGAAATTGAGAAGTCAAAAAACACAATTACGGTAACACACAACTAACGTCAAATACGTGTTGCTGTATCAACGAAAAATGCATAATAATTAAATAAATATCCATGGGTGAGGAATACTTTCTTTTATTTAGAGTCACTCGTATGACCGGTATCAACCTCTGTTCGTTTTTGATTAATATAAGGATTTATTGTGTAATTATTGAATATATTTGCACTTTCTTTGGGAGGTAAACCTCAGGATGAATTCACGTGACATTTTACTTCTATCTACATTCATAGAAACAAGTTCTGTTTGTATTACTTAAATTGTCTTGCAATATTCAAAAAAGGACTCAAATACTAAGAAATTGTTCTACGTTAGGCACTCCAAGGATTGCATTATGCTCGATATAATCTCATTGCTTGGATGGAAAAAGGTGTGCAATAAAAACTTACTAAAATATATAATTTAAAAAAATGTAATTTAGAGCATTTTGTTCCAAAGTGGCATACGAATGAATGTACCTTGTCTAGTTAATAATAAAACACGAAAACAAAATAAATAATAATAAAGTTTTCTTAACATGTTAAATGAAACTCTGTATATTTCAGGTGTTTTTAAACTTCAGTATTTGAAAAATTACCTGTTCCTTACAACAAACGCTTTTTTACTGTATTCAAAAACATATGATAAATTTTAAAGAATATTTTCACTAGGCCTATTTGCAGTTAAATAGATTGAATTGTTTAAGACAACAATATAAAACCTTTATTTTCTCACTTTGAAAGTTAGGTGTTTTTGTTTGTTTTAAAGCGATTTAAAATTAACAATAAACTATATTCTTCGATTCAAAAACTAATGAAAATGCATTATTTTAGAATAAACTGTACATTTTAACCTTTATTGCCTGAAACAGTTTTAATTATTTTCAAAACGGATCGCAGATTAAATACAACAAAGCCAAGAACCTACGGTATCATTAATCTTGGAGGACATTGTAAGCTACTTTACCAAATGACTTACAGAGTTAACCCACAGCGTCTTTAATTAAGTTACGAAGGTAATTTGTTAATCTAAAACACTTTAAATTCAACTGAACGTTCCGTCTTTCACAGCTTCATGTTACTAGTTTTTTCTTCTTTATTTTTCGAGAATTTATTATTTTTTTTAAATATGTCTTATGTACCCAGTTATATACGATTATTTCAGATATCATTATATAAATTCTGACACATATAATAGATATAACTATGGTATGGTATGTGAGAGCGCGCCACTCGGTAAAAAAATGAATTAAATTTGTGTATTTAAAAAAGTATCAACTGCCGGCCTAATCTACTTTCATTGATATATCCACTTCGTCCGTATCTGGAGTTGATCATCCCGCATGTAACTACCAGAGAGTGTACAGGTCTTTCATCAACCTGATTTAGTGTTATTAATTACATGTTAATTATTGTAATGTCTAGCTACGTGTTGAGTTACCGTCCCATACTTCACAGCTGATGTCAAGCACAATTTTGGCAAACGTGGGTAAGTTTTAATCGGATTATTATCTCCTACGTTTAGCTTATATAGTTCAAGTGATTTGACCAATGTGACTGTAATTTGTTAATTAGTCTCATTAAACCAGCTTCAGTCCTTTACTTGTATGTTTGTTGTGTATTTTCCTTTCATAATTAACCCTAGATTACTACTCTTAGTTCATTGTTACGTGATCACTACTCATTCGTAAATTTTACTACTTTCTGTTTTTATTTTTATTATTATTTTTTAAACTTTACTTTAGTGTTGACTATTATATTAAATCCTTTATTGTTTTTAAGTGTTTTTAAAAATATTTAACAATAAACTCCTACATATTTTATTTGTAAAAAAATGTCTTTTACCACCACTACAAGTACGTTTTAAAAAAATAATTAATCTGGGAAAAAAAATCGAAAAAAATATAATTATTATTTTATTGGAAAAATTAATCGGATATTCATAAAATACATCATTTTATAAGTGTTTAATTTATATAAAAAGAGAAAAATGATTTACAATAAGTTCATTAGGTAGAATGCCAAAAATGCCAAAATTAGAGTACTATCTTCACTGAGAATCACATGCCTTGCAGTGATTAATATACACTTAGTAGCTAAATCAAACACTTTGAACTCTAAAATCTCTATTTACACAATAAACTATTTACAACACTAAAAACTAACAATATAAAAATAACAATTTACAAAAAAAATATTGAAACACTTAATAGTTAAAACTTTCGCAAACATTATTCTTTCGTAAAATATACAACGCGAGCTTGAGTAAGGTAATAACGGTTCAACTTTGAGCTTAGCCGAAGAGACAGTGGCCTCTATTCACAATGGCAGGAAGGTAAACAAAAAGACCGAGCGTGTCCGTCTTTTGTCTACGAGTTCTCTGAATTTTACAAAGGGCGGGTCGTAATTTTTACGAATGAGTAGTGTTCTAGGGTTAATCTACTTGGTTATTATTCCGTCAGCTACATCCTGGCTAACGACAATTAACAGGCTAGCTATTGACACAAAATGACGGTTTCAATTTTAGAAAATAAGGCTAAAATTTCACGTATTCTATCTAAATTTCATCCAAATGCTTGTTATAAATTCGTCTTGTTCATTTGTTAGGAATATTTTTGTAATGTTTTCATGATAAACTCAGTACGTTCTGCTTTATTATCCTTAACTTCATCTATAAAACTTAATTCAATTTATTGTAGTATCAGTTGTATGAATGACGCTGTCATCACTCTGTAAGTAACTAGAACTTACGTTATTATGGTCTTGTTCTTCGGAGTTCGACCGCGTCAATATTGTCTGCAAGTTGAGTACAGCCGACGTTTCGGGCACTTTACAGATGTCCATTCTTGAGGCTATTGCAGACAATATTGACGCGGTCGAACCCCGAAGAACAATAACTTAATGATGTTCGTGACCGTGGAAGTCTATCGTTAAAAATCAGAACTTACGTTGTTTTATAGCAATTTATTTGCTTTTTATTTACCATTTTCGAGAACTAAAATTGTCGGAGTGTTTTAATCTTACAGTAGATCCGTGGGGTCTAACAGATTGTGTGGTTTTAGCTCGCTCTCACGTAAATGATTAGTAAAATGATTGCAAATGACGATTGCACTATTATTTGTTTTAGCATTGATTACTTTAAATATTAAAAATTAACACTTGTTTAAAAACTTTTTTTTTTAACTTTTAAAATTCATACTATAACTTATAACCTAAGTCCTATAATCGAAGTCTCATTCGACTTGTATGAGAAAGTCAAGGACTTGCAGAGGAGGACATCTGTCGCAATATTTCGACTTACAACTGGACACGACTGCCTGAATGAACACCTGAAGAGGATGAAGATTTTGGATTATGACAACTGCACATTGTGTGAAAGCCCGGACACCGTCATGAACAAGGACCATCTCTTGGTCTGCAGAAAGCTGGATAAAGAGAAGCAGAGGGAAAAGACCTCCCTGGTCTCTACTGGGAAGCAATATTAAAGAAGGCGTGAGCCAGAGAAAGCCATTGGACAACAACAACAACAACAACTTAAAACGTAAAAAATAATGTTGAAGAACTTCAATATATTAGAAATAAACAATTCATTCCATGACTTGAAATTCTCTTGTTGAACATGTTTTGTGTAAATAAAATTAGAATCTGTGATCAAAGAGAAGATACCTCGATCTGTAAAATCTCCAGTAACCTCACATCTGTCTTTATTTATGTTTTGTGTCAAGTGAAAATAAATTAACACTGAGACATGGTGTTTTACAAACAACAAGGAAAAGTAAATTAAATTACACCATAATTTGTGTTTGTTTAGTTTAAGGAGGAAGAATAATTGAAAGATGGCAACTTGTCAGACTTGGAATGATAACGTAACATTCGTTATTGCATTAAGTAAATTTCTAATCACATTTTTCTCAATAACATTGACATACTGAAAGTTAAAAGGATGTGTTTAATTTAAACTGCTGCTGTATGCGTACTATTTTCTTCCTCAATAGTATTTAGATAGTCAGAGAAATAACTTTCGTATCGACTGGCATGTGTATTTTTTGTAAACCAAAATCTTAAGGGCGTTTCTACATCGCCCGATAAACACATCTAAAAATGGAAGTTTATTTTTATTGTCTTCGTTTTCTATGGTTAAGGATATTTAATCAGAAGTGCTAAACATTTTTTTTTTAAAATTTAATGTTACTATGAGGTCACAAGAAAAAGTGACCTGCACACTCAGCCATGCTTTTGTTTTTAACTCAGAAGAAACAAAACTTTCTTCTCAAATTCTTCCATAAATATATTGTTAAAATTAGACTTAATAGACTACCATTATAACTACTTAATAGAATATCAAACCGTCATCCTAGCGATATAGCTTATCCTTTAATTGTATCTTAAAAGCTGAAAGCTTTACACTTGCTAACGAGAGTTGAATTATACTCGAAACAAAGTTTGTATATTTAAGTAGCTCAAATCTAACGTTATGTTGTTTAAAGTACGTATTTACGTTACTTTAACATTGTTTTACGTTACTATAAACACATATTTAAGATGTTTAAACCTTGTACTGAAGTCCCTTGAATCAGTGCTTAATTTTGTCACTGATTGTATTTTGGTTGTTTAAATTAATTTAGAAGTTTATCTAAGCATGTAATTACGTAATTAAAACTTGTATTTAAGTCACAAAACTTCTGTTTTAAAGCTTTTGTATTTAGTCAGATTTTATTCTTTATTAATAATACATTTGTCGTAAAACATATGTATGACTAAATGACTATATTTATTGTTCGTTAAATATTATTGTTATATTTTGCGACTTAAATTTCACAGTAGACTAATACTTTGGAAATGATTAGGCTATTATAATTTATATTTATTTAAGATCAACCCTTAAGTTTCCTCACCGCAAGAGATTTGATTTCAATCAACATTTCAGTCTATATAACGCCACTAGTGGCCGAGATTTTGTTCTTTACACGACAAGGATTTATTGGACAATGTTAACTGACCTTCTTCATATAATCTTGTGGGAATAAACTGTCAACCCAAGAGTAGACACGTGAACGTCATTGTCTTTGTACAGGGTGGCTAAGATTTTTTTGTCTTAGTTTGAAAATTATATTTATTAAAAAAGTAAATTTAATTCAACAGTTTCCTACATTAGGTATGTAAAATTGTATCCCGGTACTTATATGGATATAAAATAATGACAAATAGAATCGTCATAATGCTTCTTCATTTTGTGAAAAATATTTGTTTTTGTTTTTTTATAATCAATTCATTTTTATTTTATTTTTCAATCAAGTGTATATTGGCGTTTTGTTTTGTTATTGACTACGTTTTTGATGATGATCATTATTGTTACACTCTTATGGGACATGCTTTAAAATAGGACGAACATAAATTGCAAATGAATTTTATATAAAAAGGTACAAAAACACAGCAGAAACTTTCTAACTCACCCATCTTAAATGTTGAGCTTGACTTATGAGAAAAACTATACAGTATAACAATCACACAGAACACAATTCTCATTTACGCAAAATTTGTTGAGTTGTGGTTTGGTTGGTGTAGCTAGTGTATCACTGAAAAGGACGACCTTGTCGTTGAAACGCGTCTGATACTTAGGCGTATTTTTTTTATTTTTTATTTTTTTTTTTGAGAATTGTGTTCTGTGTGTTTGTTAAACTCACCCATCCCTCAAGACACACGTAAAACCAAAAATTAATCGACAGCAAAATGTCGGTTAGGTAGGGTGTAAATCAAAACGTGAATATTAACAATTGACCCAACTTAGAAAAATATATAATTATATGTTTACATAAGACCCTAGACTAGGTTTACTGTTGACATAAACAAATTCATTGCGTAAATCGGTTCTTATTGAAATAGTAGAGTTTCACTTTAAAAATTTGCTAATTATTCCGGAACCGTAAATTGTTTAATTGGGAATTTTTAAGCGGGTTTGGGTCATTAATCTTCAAATTTTAATAAAATATTATCGAAATCTTTACCTTTTAAAACGTTTTGACCATTTTTTTTTTTTTTTTTTTTTTTTTCACTTTTACTGAAAACTCATGAACTACTATTTTTTAAGGGATCTCAACCCATCCGTTTTTGTCAGAAAAACATCATAAAAGAAATTAAAGATGATTTCGAGAGTATAAAAATTTTGTCTTTTACCACGTTTTTATTAGTTTCCGTCCTATCGGTCTGTCTGTCAGTCTGTCCGGGTGGAATTTTGCAATCGAGTTTAAGCTAACTTTCCGATAAGCTAGAGACCTGAAATTTGGTTTATTACCCTCAAAACTGAGCAATCCAAACGCTGGAAAACACCTCCTTAAGTTAACATAAAACTAAATATTTTTTAAAAAATCCAACGTTAAATTTTAAACAACTGGAAACTCAAGTGTGACATCAACAACTTACTGAAATACTTCGACGGAACCTTGTTATTGACATCAGTTCAGCTTCTTCAAGGTCTAAAGAAACGCAATTTATTTGCTACGAAAGTTTCAGCCAAGTGTGAAATTCGTATACAATAAATTTCTACTTGGTTGCAGCTTTATCAGTGCTTAGCACGACGCAGCTAACATTAATTTACCGGCATATTTTTTGCTATCTATGATTTACAGTACACTTACAACAGTATTCACGTTGCGTTCAATAAATATAGAACTGGTTGATATCTATGGTTTAGATAAAACCGATATTTTGTAAAAATCAACTTCCTCAATCTACCGAGTCTGGTAAAATATTCGTACTATATAAAAGATACCAGGTAAATTTATAAATTTACAAAATTTAGATTTTTTTTAACGCTTTATTTTATTCAAAAGTACAAATTGTGTTTGTGACATATTTTTAAAAGATTAAAAAATACTATAATATAGTTTTATTAATATACCAACCCTACATATTTATAGAGATTAAATTACACATTTGATACCTATAAATGACCTTGTTCGTTTTATAATAAATTGTGGAACAGTTGAACAAATACAAATTTGAATTAAATCGGCCAACCATTTTCTCTAGTGAACCAAGTACTCTCTCTCTCTCTCTCTCTCTCTCTCTCTCTCTCTCTCTCTCTCTCTCTCTCTCTCTCTCTCTCTCTCTCTCTCTTTAAAAAGCTTTAAAAAATTAAATAAAACAGCCTGTCTACAAAATTAAAATAGACCATTCACACCGTTGTAGCAGAAAGTACGTCAAAAAGAGGGATACATATTGGGAATTCAATTTTGGGTAAAGTGAAAACTTCCACTTCAAATTGAATTGCATTATAATAAATATATTCCTGAAAATAAAGTCAAATGACATGATCGCTCTGCAATGATGACATTTTTATTTTATCGCTCCCTCCCCCCACCCCCAAAACATCTTACATTGACAAAGGCTTTGCATCGCCTATTTTGTAAGATAGTTGACTATTTATAATAATTGAGAAATATAACCTTATTTTTTTACAGAAACATTATTCATCTTATTTCTATAAAACATTTTAAATTATGTATATCAATGAAATTATATGAAACTCTTTTAAATTGAGGTCAGATATTCGTGCGAATATTTCCAAATATGTTTTTCCATAATTAAAACACATTCTTTATAATATGTATTTCTGATAAAATTAAGATAAGAACAATTCTAAAGAGTAGAAACACAAAAGGCAAACAAAACAAGAAAGCTACTACCCAAGGGCTTATCTTGTAAAATACCGAAGTATTTATTATCCAGCATGGGTCTGTAACGTATACTCTACAGTACAACCCTAATTTGAATATACGAAATGGTCTCTAGAATACATTATCGTAGATATAAATTAAATTACCATTTTGGTACGTCAACTAATCCCACAGTTTGCCGTAAAAGGATTAATGGGGTTTCAGGCTTCTTTCGCCCATCCTCAGATCCACATACAAAACACAGTTTAATAAAGCTCACTCCGTTAAGTTTTTGTAATATGCATAAAAACACAAAACAGTAGCGCCTCGTTCATCAAGAATAACGTAGAAGCTAGTAGTGATTTACTAAACGGATTCAAAATTTGTTAAACTTTACATTTTCCAATAAATACCCATTCTTGGCTTTTGCAATACGCCGTAAGAACTATTTTTAATATTAAAAAAAAAAAATTTTAGTTGCTTAGGTATATTAACTTTGTACCTCTAGTCCGTTCGTGAATTTTTATGTATGACGTCAATATATTTGTTTGCAATTTTACTTGGTACATCTTAAAAAGCATTTCTTGTGCCAGTGCATTATTTGCAAATAATAAATTACCAACAAGCACTTGTATGTCTACTGTGAGATGGAGATTATGAAGGTAAACCAGACTCAGGTGCGTCTCTAGGGAACTTAATTCCACTTCTCTTCTTATCTCTCGATTTCTTTTGAATGGTTATGCATAGTTTGTAGCTTATTTTATTATTGAAAGATTTTGCTTTTAACTTTATCCAGTTTTATTATTATTATATAATTTTAGTTATTTAAATTTAGGTTTCAATTAGGAAGTATGTTTTTTAGTTTTATTTTTGTTGTTACAACCATTGTATTTATTATTTGGTATTTATTGTTTCTTTGTGTGAGATTGCAGAATAACAATATATTATTTAATATATAATATTATTACATGAGTTAAGTGTTTACCATAATACAGCGATAATAGTTTTAAATAAATTAGCTGTGGATCCATTATTTTGTTTCTTTTCATTCATCAACGGAATTTTGTATCTCGTTGAAACATGCGTTTGTAACTGAGAATTTTAAATTCATTTTTTTTAAATTTCATAATACTTAACACATTCTATGTTTAAACAAAATTTCTGCTACATGATTATCTTTGCTCTATAAAAACGTAGACGATTTTCACACAAAAAAAATACTTCAATCAAAACTAAAAAGAAACAAACTTAAACTGGGTAATTTATTTATATAGTGACAGCTGGTAAAAGCAATCCATCAATTATTTCAACTGCAGCAGTATTTTATCATCCATGTCTCATTAATCTCGAATCCAATTTATTGAATTTCAGCCACTGAACTGAATGCATTCGTTGAAGAATTAATTAATTGCACATGAATAAATTAAACAAATAAAAATATACTTTGTGCTCTTTAATTAAAATACGGAGTGTATCACCAGCGGTGATGCTTTGACAAGAACTGAAGATAATTAAGGTTGCTCCAGTTTTTTTATATATAACCTAAGCTTTACACACACATATATAACTCTAAGAGTTAATTATTAAGAAAATTATATTTCATACGGAAGATTATAATTCAAAGTTTAATATAATTATTTAAAACAGAGTAAATCAAAATTGTTTTGCATATTTTGTTTGATATACTCATAGTTTTACAATTACAGACTGACTGTATTACTGGCATTGACTGACTGGCATTGACGCGGCTGTATTACAGACTGACTGTATTAGAGACTGACTTTATTACTGGCATTGACTGACTGGCATTGACGCGGCTGTATTACAGACTGACTGTATTAGAGACTGACTGTATTACTGGCATTGACTGACTGGCATTGACGAGGCTGTATTACAGACTGACTGTATTAGAGACTGACTGTATTACTGGCATTGACTGACTGGCATTGACGCGGCTGTATTACAGACTGACTGTATTAGAGACTGACTGTATTACTGGCATTGACTGACTGGCATTGACGCGGCTGTATTACAGACTGACTGTATTAGAGACTGACTGTATTACTGGCATTGACTGACTGGCATTGACGCGGCTGTATTACAGACTGACTGTATTAGAGACTGACTGTATTACTGGCATTGACTGACTGGCATTGACGCGGCTGTATTACAGACTGACTGTATTAGAGACTGACTGTATTACTGGCATTGACTGACTGGCATTGACGAGGCTGTATTACAGACTGACTGTATTAGAGACTGACTGTATTACTGGCATTGACTGACTGGCATTGACGCGGCTGTATTACAGACTGACTGTATTAGAGACTGGCTGTATTACTGGCATTGACTGACTGGCATTGACGCGGCTGTATTACAGACTGACTGTATTAGAGACTGACTGTATTACTGGCATTGACTGACTGGCATTGACGCGGCTGTATTACAGACTGACTGTATTAGAGACTGACTGTATTACTGGCATTGACTGACTGGCATTGACGAGGCTGTATTACAGACTGTATTACAGTCTGTAATACAGCCTCGTCAATGCCTTAGCAGGCGAAACCATTGGTCGGCTAGACTAATAAAAAGTGGATATTACAAAATAAATAAAAAAATTGTGTTTTATTATCTTTAAACATGGAATTCCACCAAGAACCATCGGTCTCAACAGTAATGAAAATTACTATCATGTAGTGTTGTTAATACATTCCGTTACAAATGACAGTTTCCTTTACGTCTATGATGTAGATCTATCGATGAAATACAATTGGCTATAAGAGGAATCTTTCTCATTAAGTGGAAACAAATCAGATATGAAACGGAGGAATGTGTACTTACATTTTAAAACGATAACGTCTCTCGCTTTGATTTTTTTCGTTAGCTGATAGTGAGACTAATGCCATACGGCTGTTGTATTATCGAAGGTGATTAAAAATGTGTGTGTCCGTCAAGTAGTTGTAATAATATTTGAGTAGTGACAATCTTATCCGAGTATAATCAAACAACAGAATATTTTGTGAAATATAATAAATGCCAGTGAGAAGTCGTGATATTTTCGTAATAATTTGTTTTTCAGCGGTTGTAGGCATCACTTCTCTGATTTTGTTGGTTTGAAATGAAATGAAATCTTTGGTTTGAATCTCATTCAACACAAGGTTCGTCCTGTGCAGTTTGGTCTTTCCTATCTGTGGTTTGCAGAGGTAGGGCACACTATAAATAAACCGTGGTTGGCTTGAGAGAAAGTTGACTTTACATATTAACTGCACTGAAAACTATTTGGTAAATTTTACTTTTGTATATGTCTTAACTAAAAAAACAACTGTTGAGTCAAAGCATTGAGTGCTCGTTAATGGCGTGGCTAAAATAAACTTGAAGCATTTGAAAGTATGTCAAATCATTCATAAAATATGTGTAAACGTTAAAATACAAAATGTATTATTTTATGTTTTCCAGTCATATTAGCATGTCGAAACTATTTAGAGATTTTTTTACGAATATTAAAATAGAATATTTGGCTCCAAAACGTACAGCTCATTTGATTGTAGTTATATCAGGGCACTGTTATACCCCAGTATTTTTCTTCTTGCTATTTTATCTAATTTTACCATTTTTAACATGTTCTATGTTTAAACATATAAATGAGTCACTATTTGTTATCACACAATCATCTAAGTTGTGAAAAATTACCTCAAACAGAATCAGGGCTATTAGTTAATTTAATGTCAAGTGGTAAAAAGAATTTATTTAAACTGAGTTGCAGTATTTGATCAGCCATGTTTCATTAATAAGGAAACCTGTTCATTTAATTTCAGATACAGTGCCACTGTAGCAATTAATTGTACACGAATAAATTAAACAATAAAATAAATTCTGAGCTATTTAATTAATTACCGATTGTAACAGTAATTAATTATTCAGAAATTGCATTCGATATACGGAGATTAATCTAATTATTTAAAACAGAGTAAATCTATTTTGTTTGGTATATTCATGTTTTTCCTGTGGATTAAAATATTTTATTTATATTTACGTTGTAAAATTCCAGTTTTTGTTCTATATAATATTACCTCACAAGTCAAGCTCAATATTTATTTATATCTTTATGTTTGGAAAAAGTGAATTTAATTAAAAATTAAAATTTTGTTTTAAAATAGTACTTAAGCTTACAAAAGCTATATTATAATTTACAGTTTTATAAACCATGTTATCGATCCAAAATTTTGAGCCACACCTCCCTCACATTTATAAGTTTATAAGTGGATTGCGTACCAATTTTACCAGTTTACTTCTTGAATATTGTATAATATATTGTATAATATTGTAGATAATATTGTGTATTATAATACACATATTACACGACAGGTTATTTTTATCCTAATCAATATTAAAGAAAATAATAAATCAACTTTTGTCGTTCGATATATCTTTACAAATTCATTTAAATCTCAATAATATTTTGAGATACAAGGTTAAAATAGAAAATCAAATCGACTTTAGTCTATAGCTCGTGAAGTTCTCTCTTAGGTTATTAGTTTAGGTTACGTATTCACCATTGACTTAGCATTCAAGGATTATAATATTATAGGCATTTGGTTTTTACGTATATAAAAATCATTGAAATGTTTCAATAAACTAAATCAGTTAGGAACACTCTATCACCATTTAAACATGTCGTGAAGCAACAACATGTTAAATACAATACAAATGTTAATATACCGTTAGATAGGTGTGACGTAACACGTTGGGTGCTCGCGCCGACTTTAGTCGGCGTCGCTAGCGCTGCCATGAGGCGCGCGCCGACAAAAGTCGGCGCCTGACCAACTGAAATGAATTGACATAGAAAATTTTAGCCATAGGTGATGGTATATACTTATTTTTCAGCAGTGAACTTGTAAATTGCGTTAAACCAACACACGCTTGTGCTTGTTGTTTTATAAGACGGTTAAAAATTAAAAATAATTTCAAATGAAAAACGTACGACCTAGACTGGGAAATGTACCCGACCCTTGGCTTTCAATTGTTCTGCGTTCAATTCCCAGTCTAGGTCGTATATTTTTCACTTCAATTAATTATTTAATTAATAATACTAGCTTGGTAAAAAAATGTATAAGCAGTAAAATCTATAATTAATATAATTTTAAATACAAATGAATTTAAAAGGCTGCAGGTCGAGTATTAAACGAAATAATTTATCTGTTATAGCTCAAAAATTTCAGCAAAAACAAATTCAAGTGAAAAGTGTACGCCCTATACAGAAGTGATCAAGGATAGCTCAGTTGGTAGAGAATTAGGGTGTAACACCACAGAGGTACTGAGTTCAATTCCCAGTCTAGGTCGTATATTTTTCACTTCAATTTATTATTCAATTAATAATAATAGCTTGGTAAAAAGCGTTCAAATCAATCAATTATCAAAATCGTTTAAAGAATATTTCTTTCATTCACACTTATTATTGACCAAAACACCAAATTAAAATATATTCAACTTTTACTTTGGTCTTAATTCAAGCAGCTCTAAAACAAAATTGTAGGAATCGAAATTAAGAGTATGGAAACTATTTAGGAATGGAAACTCGCACAGAACCACGAATACCATTTTCAGATTTTGATAAAATAAAATATTTGTGATTAAAAACAAATATTTATTTATAATAATATTATTTATTGAAACTATATAACTCTGGATATATTATTAATAAACATATTGATGAAAATAAAGAAACATCTCTGTCTGAAAATAAGATATTTAGATTTTTCTATTCTACCTTTTCAAGTGACAAGGGAACGATGTACTTTGTGAGATTATTTAGTATTTATATTGATTAAAAATGTCGTCGTCATTTATCCAGGAACATGACACCTTTAAATAAGTTTGACAAATGACGGTAAGTAAGTTCATATTTAGATAAAAACAATTTCATACACCAAAACTTTTATGAACCTGTGCTCACTTGAAGAGTGATCATCGTGCTATTATTTCAAAAGGTATAACTTTCTGTTTATGACTTTCTTTACAATACGTATTTGTGATAAAGTTACAACAGTAACAACTGGCTGCTCTGTAAAGAAAAGGACACAAAAGCCTTGCCAAACCGTAATGTCACCGTCCAACGTCTATGTTATACGATATCCTTATATTTATTATCCTGCTAGGGGCTGTAAAACGACAGGAAAGGGAATATACGAATTGCACTTACATAAAGTCAGGTCAATGCAAGAATATATTTTAGTTTTTTATGCTACAATGTTGAAAATTAAATTTTAAAAAATGTTGTTTTTTAGACAATATTACAATTTCATTTTAAGAGAATTAAATTATTTTTCCGTTTGGTTCGATAATTAAAAATTGTATACCGAATAATTATTTTAAGAGTGCGTTTATTTAAAGAGGTTCTACGTTTAACACAAACTAAGAGGAATGACATTTTAAAAACCCTGTTTTATTGTTAGGCTATAGTTCGATTTTTTAGACCTATCACGTAACTTAAAATCGTTATAAAGTTTATATATAAAATACTACCGAATAAAATTATTATTTTTGTCAATATATAATTGCATTTAAAAAAAAAAATAATATGATTTAAAACCTTCAAACTATTATGTAACACTAATCATAAAGAATAATAATCATTTCTCCTGCTGTTCCGCTTACCAGTGTACTCTCCTCATGTCCTTCCCGTCAATTTTAATTCCCAGTATGTCTGGTTCATCTTAATGGGGACCACATAGTATGACCCTACAGTCATATGTTGGATTAAACATTCTCAGTATTTATATAGTCATTAAAGTCTGACTGGAAGCTATATTGATTGTTGATTTGCTATTATTATTTGAGTAATATACAATCTGAAGTGTCGAGGGGTACATTCACGACCCCAATGCACCGTTACCGACAATATGAGTACATAGTGTACAAAAATATTTCTCTAATATAATTTATAAATTTAATTACAAATATATATATACTTTAAAACGTGTAAATATAATTGGTTTAGTTTTCAGCCATTCTTTACAAACATACACTTAACATTAAAAAAATTATTTTCTGAATTTATCAGTAAAAAGTTTATTAAAGTCTTAAAATAGCTTAACCCAATATTACCAACAATATCTTGTAGCAGAATTCTTTATTTTGTGGATATTTTCATCTTTGAAGTTGGTATACATCTAGTCACTTTATATTTATCAGTGATTAAAAGTCAGTAAATTACCAAGAATATCAGTGAACTTTATGAACAAGTTATTGTGGCTTACAAACATGATAACTGTTTCATTAATAATGAATACATTTTCCTAACAATTTCACAATAATTCCTCCTGATTCAAACACATATTTAAGATGTAATTAAGTTTGTTTATGTTCTTTTATAGATCAAATACGTCTTACTTTAACTAAAAAGAATGTAAGAAGAGCACTGAAAACCTTTTAATGTAAAATAAAGTACTTTTAACAGACTGTTGAGTTTATTGTCACGTCCGTAACAAACCAGTGTCACGTCCTAACATTTTATCAATTTTTAATTGAAATATTACAGGATTTTAAGATTGAACACTAATGTTTCTAATTTATCTTAAGATAAGCTGACAAAAATTTTATTCATAAATTTCCCAAGAAATTAACACACTTTTTAACAATTGTAACAGTATGTCAGAAGACAAGTGTTTTTCAAGTCACGTCCGTAACTCCAACTTAGTTGAACTATACATCAAAACCAATTATATGATCATTTTCAAATTTAGTGCAAAAATAGTATAAACAATTACCTACCAGTTGAGCTTTAACAATTTACAAAATAAAATTAACTTTTCTTTTTTTTCAAAGTTGTAATGCATGTAACTGTCACGTCCGTAACAAAAGAATGGCTGTTTCGTGGGTTTTTGTTTATAATTAGAAGATATTTCTTAACAGAACCTGATTCAAATATATAGAGTTAAAATATTTTGCGTATAAACATTAGTTTGGAGTTCTTATGTAGGATTGCACAAAGGAAAATTATATGAGGGGAATTCACTCTGATTTATTCGCCTCACGCTTGAGATTAATAATCAGTCACGCACTGTTATCTCATACGTGATGCAGGGAATACAAAGTTACAGTAAATGAAATACTAGTGTTGCTGAGAGGGTGTGGTTTGACTGGATAACTTTCACCAAGGGTTGCTTTGCATGTCGCCTTATAATCAGTTAGAATTAATTATATTAAATTTAACTTACAGTGTATTTATTAACGTATAACGTACGAAGAATATATAATTTTAAGCGTTTAATTTGATTAAAAACATCGTACATTCTTACATGAAAATGTTTTAAACAAAATCTTAAAAAACAGTATTAGGATTTTTAAAATGGTCTTCATATAACGTTTTTAAGAAAATAGAAGATATTTCCAATATTAAACTTTGTGATTTATTTAGTGCAGTATAAAAAACACACAGAACACAATTCTCATAAAAAATACGCCTAAGTATCGTCGCGTTTCAACGACAAAGTCGTCCTCTTCAGTGATACACAAGCTACACCAACCAAACCACAACTCTGTTGATTTTTAAACCTCATGATTGTGGTTTTAAACTTTCAGAGTTGTGGTTTGGTTGGTGTAGCTGGTGTATCACTGAAGAGGACGACTTTGTCGTTGAAACGCGTCTGATACTTAGGCGTATTTTTTATGAGAATTGTGTTCTATGTGTTTGTTATAGTGTATAATTTTTCTCATAAGTCAAGCTCAACATTTAATATTTATTTAGTGGTTGTACTAAATCCACTCAGACTTTGCGAGGTTAAATACATTCTGTTATTTTGATTATATTTTCTTTTCCTGACTGTAAGGAGATTCACTTTAAATAAAAAAAAAAATAATTCTTAGATCCGTTACCCTACGTAACCTACTTTTACTCTGAATTTCCAAAAACTCAAGACCTATTACACTACGATTTTATTGTATGCTTGGAAATTTAAACTTGAAAACCTGCCTACGATTTTCTTTTAAGGGAACAAACATACTGGTTTTGATTGTGAGTAATGGATTGAGCAGGATTTCAATTTTGGAAAAACCGACGCAGGGTGTTAAATAATACAACTGGTTTCTAAAAATTAATAATAAAATTAATTGAGATGCCACATTTACAATTAAAAAGGAAAGATTTACGAAGGAGAAATACATGAATTGAATTTCCATTAACTCCAGAAACTTGTCCGTGTGGTGGTACTTTGACTTTCTACCGGCATGTTATAAACCTGCTATCGCAGACATAATAAAACAGATGGAAATAAATGATATTTTCATTACCCATAGGTATTTGAACTGTTAATTAGAATTCATCCAAACCTTCAGTGGGTTAAAATCCACCTTGAAGGCCACGTGGATGCCTAAGTTGTTCTGTGAGGTTTTAAGAATATGAAAATTATCGAACAAAATGTTCTTACGATAATGAATGAAGAAAAATTGTTCTTCTTCAAATTTTAATGTTTAAGTAATTTATCTCCAATTTTTCGTTGAAAGGTTTGGTATTGGATAGGTTTTTTAAATATTTTTTTATTTAGTTTTTATACGTATTTCAGATTCTTAAGTATGAAAACCAAGAGGAATATAGCAACCATCCATAGGAGAAATCTCTAAAACTAATTTAAAGTGTAAACATTAAAAAAACGTAATTATCCTTACCTTTGATAAAATCCACAGCCATCTCCAGGCCGTATGTATCCTTGTCACAATCATCCAGAATATGCGCTCCCAAAGAAAACGGTGTATGTTTATCCTTATTGATGATATCCAAAGTATACATCATAGTCTCCAGAGCTTGTATCCCTCCCTGCGGCATGACGGGTCCACACGTTATCGTATCCTCTCTCTCATGTACCATCATCAAGCCACCGAGGATCAAATCACCCTCCAGAACCGCTTCCTTCTTCACCGGCCAGGGCTTTTCACTTGGAAACAATCTATTAACTCCATCGTCCAACAAGGATCGGAAATTGTCGGATATAAAACTATGTTTCTTAGCCTCTTCGTCAGGATCTTGAAGGAAAGAAAATCTGTTCTCCCAAAAGTGATGTCCTCTTTTATTGTGACGTAATTTGATTTTAGTGTCTATTTGATGGAGTTTATCATCATCAAAAGGTTGATAGAGTTCTGAGGGAGGATACACGCGAAGGTGTTTGCTGTTTGTGTTGTTTGATAGGTCAAGCACAATCAATGAGATAAGATAATATAGAGGAATGTTTGTGTTGATGGGAAAACACACCATTGTTAAGAAATGTTTGAGGTATTTTGTTCTTTGCATCTAACCATATCTTAACATTTCACTTTTATAATGTATGCAATAAACTCACAATAAATTGATAAATGTTTGGTTTTTAAGTTTTATTTAGTTTTATGCATGTTTTTGCACTTCATATTCAACTTTTTTTTTCTCACTGTTTTTCCTTTACCTTTTAACTCACTGTTAATATCACAAATTTGACTTAAAATAACAATCACTAAGTGTTTGCACAGAATCCTTGTACTGAAATAAATTAATCGGTAAATATCTGTAACTTCATTCAACAAAAACAATAATCATGAGATAAAAAAAAAAACATTAAAAAGGCCATTATTAAAGAGAATTGTCGTCGACAAAAAAAAAAAAAAAACAAGGCGGAGCATCCAATTTTTGTTTTATTTGCTTGTTTGTAGTAGGCCTAAAGTACACAATTTAATTCTGTTATGCAGGGAATTCCCGGGAAATATTATTTCTATTAATTAAAAATAGGAGTATTCTATTTTGTTTTTATGTTTCATTCATTAAGGTTATAATTGACAGATTTGAATAAAAATATGCCAAAATATTCGTAATGATATCTAGATCATTTATGAAGTATTTTAGTGTTGTAAAAAAGTCATACATAAGTTTATGATAATTATGAACTTTCAGGATTCAGTTCAATATTTTGATTTTAAAATATTGGTGTTATGTATACAAAATATAAGTGAAGTTATATCGTCAATTATTTTACAATTTGTTTATTTGGACAGTTGTTATTTCAAAAACTCTTCAGTTGTATTATAGATCTCATTATGCAGATTTTGTCGATGTATTTAATAAAAGACTTCTATTAGGGATTAAAAAAATAAATTTAAAACTTCTAAATTTCGTAATTTTAATGGAAACAAGGAATAAATTTAGGATATTTTTAAACTACGCAATGAGACTTTATACTTGTCTTAACAAACCAAATAATACACAATAGATAAAACGGATATCCAGTTATGCCCGTGGCCAGTTATGCCTAAATAATACATTTTCAATAAATTATTTTCTTTTATCTTCAACATTTATAATTTTCTTACACTGAAAAATTCTTCAAGGGTGTTTAAATTGCTAATTATTTCTTCGATTGCTATAATAAAATCCTTCTTCCTTACATTTCTCTGTTTCATTTACTTTACTTAATTGTTTTTTATTATTTTTGTTTAGGTTGAGGGGGAATCAGAACTCTCAGCAGAATCTGAACCAGAACTTGATGACTCTTCCTTGGACAAAAGTGATGAAGATGCTTCTAAATCTGAAGAAAGTAATCAGTTTAAGGAATTGAGTAGGAAGACCTCAAGTATTGATTATGCCAATAATGATTTAAGACTGATTCATATTGTGTAATATACATATGTATAATTCTATGTTTACATTACCCAGATATTGTTAATAAAAACAAACCTATAAAGCTTATTTTCAGTCTAAATTATTTCCCCTTGTTGACAAGTGAGTCAACACTTCCTACCAATAAAATAACATATTATACAAGTAATTATTTATTTTAATATAGGCTTTTATGTATATTTTATAAGCTTTTTATTTTATAGGCTTTTATGTAAATATGTATAATAAGAGGTTTAAAAAATTATTTAGAAGAGTGGTATTCAAATTAATTTCCATTAATTAGGTTTATTAGCCTTTAACTGGATAAACGTTCGGGCGCTTATGGATTTTGGGCGTTTATTTGGGCATATGCCCTGGGCATTTGCCCCGACATTTAAACGCCCGGGCGTTTTACATCACTATCCAGGAGAGACCACTTGAATATTATATGTTTATCCCTGTTACAGAAAACTTGGAGATAAAATTCAAATTTAGACATTTTACGTTGAACCATTTTATTTCACCATCGTCCGCATGTTCTACTCGTCTTACATACGTAGTATAGAAAAATGTATAAAACGTCACGTTGATCCCCCCCCCCCCCCCCGATAAATCCGTTCTACGGTTCTCTGAAGAGAAATGAGTGTTTTTTTGGAATTATGTCTGTCTGTCTTTCTCTACAGCTCAATCGCGATTTTAATCAAATTCGTTGTTAGCGTTTTATAGTCATATATTACGACTTTATTATATAACTCAAAATATGAGGTTGCTATTATAACCAAAGAACACAAATTTAAGATTTTTTTTTCTAAAACCGACACAACAAACTGGTCGTCATTTCTCGCGGTTCTTGAGTTATTGATAAAAAAAAATTAAATCAATCATGAGGCTACTTTTTAAATTAAATCTTTTTTCTACAAATAGAAATAATATTGACCAGTCCCTTGTAAAAAATTAAAATTAATGGAAAATTACGATTTAAGAATAATTTTAAAGAAAAACTTTCGATTTTAATGAAACAAATTTTACGTTAAGACGTGTTTATAGCACATAAAACAAAATCCACAGGTAAATTAAACTTGTTATAAACTGGTTGTATTAACTTCCGATACTTCAATAAACAACTTAACCCAAAGTGTGATTTTTCGATTAATCGATAACAATTTAATTGGGAAGAGGCAAAAATCATACACCGGGAAAGTAACTTATACAAACGTAAAATAATTGAAGCCTCATATATAAAACTAACGGACAATCCTATCAGCATATCAAGTATAGAAGTAAGACCATTATGGCTCCCATTATTAAAAAAAGAACTAAAATTTTATTATAATAACACTACAACTAAAAAAACAAGCTGAAATGTTACCTGTTAAATCGCCACAAGGGGTTGTAACCCGCTCTCGGGTTAGGAAGCTTAATACAACTAACAATAGGCCACTCCCCTAATAGTTTGTCACGCCTTCTGGACCACGTCACTTGTTGCTGTATCTTTGATACAACACGTATTTGACGTTAGTTGTGTGTTATCGTGATTGTGTTTTTTGACTTCTCAGTTTTAGCACTGAGATGCATGTTTAGATATTAAGGTGGGGTTTAATTTTACTTCTTAAATGGGCTTAGTTTCTAGTTTCATGTTTCTTTAGTATTTAGTCACTTGATAACGGAAATTGATTCTTATTCCCGAAACGTCGTGTTTTGTTTTTTAACACATAAATGATGGAAAATGTCCAAAAAATGTACAATAATAAAATTTAACTTGTTATAAACTGGTTGTGTTAACTTCCGATACTTCAATAAACAACTTAACTCAAAGTGTGATTTCGATTAATCGATAACAGAGGCATAATGGATAGAAACACTCCCGACTGATATATTTCCTGTCTTACTTTAAGCCGTCTGTCAATGTATCTATAGTGCACGTTTGATACTTAATGACTGCCAATCTTTTGTGACCTGTCACGTGAATTGAAAGAGTAGACATATCGAAGTTAAAATCTATGTCGATTCTGTATCTGAATACGTGCAGTGGTTGTTTTAAGTTACAGTCTAATGTTTCTCACAATATCTAAATATTAAAGGTAATTTTACTTTTTTAGTCTTACAAAGTATAAAGAAAGATATTTATGAGACCAAAAACGTATGTCGAGTTATTATTTTTTTTTTTTTTCAAACCTGTGTTTAAAGAGTTTCCTGAATTCATAAAAGGAGTTTTTAGTAATGTTTCCTGTCTGTTATACACCGTCTATAGCCTAAAAGTGTGGACTGATTATAATCAAACTTGTAAAACGACCACATCTTGAGAAGTGGTTTTATTTTCTTCAACTCATAATTTTGTGGTGGTTGTCGAAATTATGATTGTGATCAATTGTAGCCGCGACGTAACGAAACAGAACGGACTGGTTGCAATCTCATTAAAATTGCCGGTTAGTGATTTAGCGGTAAGAAACCAAATTCGACCGTAAGACCGTTATAATATAAGACATTTTTTTTGAAAATCAGCGCTACAGATTTCGTTAAAATTTTATTGAAAAGTTAAGATTAATGTACCAAATCCGAGTGAAAACAGCAAGTAAATTATGACGTTTACAAAAAACAATCTTAACCGCCCCATCAATTAAAACTCGATTTTATAAATTATGTCAAGAGCAAAGTAAATTTAGGACACAATCTTTATTTCCCGTAGTGTATTATCACCTTTTGAGAAAAAAACTACCTAACTAATATTTTTTAACATTAACTTTAGGTTAGTTTTTATTTGGTTTTGTAAATGGTTTTAAATGAGAAAGTTTGTGCAATGTTTGTTAACGATATATTTCTATTGTGCAACAAACAACACTACTGTTATATTTTTATATTTTACAGACAAAATGATAGCACTAGTTTCTGTGACAAAAATCTCACAAGGAAAATGGGATTATTCCTGCTGTCTGCATATTAATCTACTTTTTAACATACATCCGGATAGCCGAGGATTTCGTAATTACCATGATGAAAGGAAGGCAAGCACATGGAGATTAAGGAATAGTGCTAAAAAGAAGAACTAGGAAGGAGGGTTTGCCAACACGATGGGTATAACAGGAAGGTGGTTCCGTGTTTGGCAAAAAAGCCCTGGAAAACAGAGGAGGTTTTTTTAGTCAGTACGAGTCCGGCACAACCAGGGCACAGGGCCCAGGTAAGAAAAGGTCCATGAGGATTTTTCCTCTTAAAAAAAAATCTGGAAATTAAAACTTCAGTTCTAATGGATTTTTAGTTATGTTTACTATTACTTGTTTATTTTAATCTATGCATTATTTACTAAGAATCATACTTGTTCCTTCATTAGTTGGTGAGCCTATCTAATTACATAACTGTTTTTCTCAATAAAAAACAATATTCCGACTCAATAAGAGTACAACTTAATTACTCCAAGTAAATTGATATTTATTTACGAATTAAATAATTTATTTTTAAAGTGTATAAGCAGTTTTCAGTCCATAGATAAAACTAACTAGTAGATGATGAGGGATCTTATTTTCTGCACATCCATCAAAAGGTTGTCAACATATTTTACGTATTCAATAAAAGTTTAGATTTGTTTTATGTAAAGTTATACAGAAATTAACATTTAGTTATTAGATACGACAAAGTTAAAAACAGGGATTTATTCCTAAAAAATAAGTACAAAGAATATTCCCCGAATCACAAAAACAAAAAATTATATTTAGACGGTAATAAATCCAGTATGTTTATTTTATTACCCTAAGGTACGTTTCGATGACATTGTCATCATCCTTAGATGTTTATAGCAAAACTGAAGGTAAACTTAACTAATTCCAAAGTACCGACCCTACCGCTCTTAACAAGCTAATCACAAATAGGCACGTTTATACTCAGGTAACTGACCCGGATTTGAATTGACCCAAGAGCAATGACCCTTCCAAATCCAGGTCAGTTACCTTAGATAAGGCAATACTTGGCACTTTAAGTTTATGTTATACCTCTGAGGATGGCAGCTATGACATCACAATCTACATACGATTATATAATAAGTATACTGTAGTTATTTTAATCTTAGTTTTGTTTCTTTATTTTGTGATTCGAGGATTGAGGTTTACCTTATTGTGAATATAGACACAGTTTTCTTTGGACATTTGATCACGTATTCTTTAATGAATTGATGATGTAGGTTAATTGTATCTAATTACAGTATGTTTAAGGTAACTCCAATGTTATAAAATGATTTTTTACTTTATCTGGTATAGTACCGAGAAAGTTATGTTATGTGAGTCTTAGTGTGGATATTCGTTTCTTGGTCTCATGAGTGTAATAAATTGTGTAATAAATAGTGCTTATCCTTCCAGTGCCCTTCACTGATAACTGTGGTCTACGGTTTTAATAAAAACTGGTGGAATGGTTTTAATAAAACCCACGTGAACATCGATGTTGTATTAAACACATAAATAAATATTTAGCTTGACTTGTGAATCAAACGCGTTTCAACGTCAAATTCGCCATCCTCAGTGATACATGAGCTATAACTATCTAAACTATAAACACTTTAGGTTGGTTATTTGTATCTCATGTATCACTGAGGATGGCGACTTTGTCGTTGAAACGCGTTTGATTAAGTAAACGTAATTATTGTGAGATCTTGCTTATGAGTTTTATTCTATCTTATTTAACATAACTGAAAATTTAGGCAACTGTCATAAAAAAAACTCATAAAATTACGATATTCTAAAAACGATTTCTAACAATAATGATACCTTTAAGTACGGTAGCATGTGAAAATTAATTGCCCATTAATGTTTGCTACACCTAAAATAACAGTTCCGTAATACTTGGCAAACGACAAAAATTAACTTTAAATGATGTCATTAAAATCTCGATTTAAATTAGAAACACAATTTAAGTTAAGGGTATTTTTATTGCACGAGTAAACCCTGTTTAGGGTCTTAAGTACATCATTTTGTTTAATTACCGAGCTGATATGATGAAGAACAATTTTGATTTTTGGTATGGGTGAATGACAAAGTGGGTGCAATGTTTTTCCGCAGTTCTTTTCATTTTAGGTTAGGTTAGGTTAAGTTAGGTTAGGTTAGGTTAGGTTAGGTTATGTTAGGTTAGTTTAGGTTAGGTTAGGTTAGTTTAGGTTAGGTTAGGTTAAGTTAGGTTAGTTTAGGTTAGGTTAGGTTAGTTTAGGTTAGGTTAGGTTAGGTTAGGTTAGGTTATGTTAGGTTAGGTTACGTTAGGTTAGGTTAGGTTAGGTGAGGTATGCATTACATTTAAACTTTTGCTGTTATTATTCTGTTCGACATTATTGGCAGCAAGATTAATATTTAATTATTTCCATCTAAAAATTTTATTCTGTTGTTTTTATAATGTAATAGTGACAATTATTATGTAATGTTGTTAACAGTTAATGTTTTACAAGCAAATAAATTATCGTCCAGATGCATCAAAACACACCATTAGATCATAACTGCCCAGTTTGTTCCACAACCGACAAAGTACAGCAATTGTAACATGAAATTTGAATAACACAAAGGATATTAATACTGGAATGTTGCAGATTTTCTATTTGTAACAAGTAAATAATTGATATAGTGAGAGCTTAGCGTGATTCCGGTACTTCCGTGGCACAGTCTGCAAGGTGTTATCTTTATTATTTTATAATACTAGTATGTGTTTTTAGGCTTACATAACATCCATGCTGTAACTTGTAATATTAAACTCTGTATTACTGGTTTTAATTTCTAACATTTAAATTATGTTTTTATTTCATTGTTTCAATGTTGTAACAATAAAATCAATTTGAGTTATATATTTAGGGATATTTAAGTTTTAGTTTTTAACAGAAATAACGGTATTATCTGATGTAGTTAGGATATCTTGTCCCAGAAACGTCATTCAAATTTACATAAAGGTTGTGAAAAAAGGTTGCAATTATTTTATTATCTAAACTTCAACATAAGAATACAGTTCAAAAATTTGGAAACTTACACAAAAACAAAAATTAAATAACCCCTCACTGTAATTCACTATATCGTATGCAACTAGTAATTTGTTTGAAACTGTTCAGGTAAACATTAATTTTGAGAAATTGTTTAAAAGTAAAAACAAATGAAATAGTACACCACTTTTTCAAATATATTGTAAAATTATGTAATATGTTCTGGATCATGCCAAGGGAAAAGTGAATTCACTAATTTTGTATGCAAATTTGAATTATCGTTTTTTATTATAAATGTAATATTTTTTCCGTTTTAAGCTCTGACGTGACGTTCAATGTTTTATTTAAAAAATAAACTTTAGGAGTTTAAATGGAGACTACATTAGTTAACAAAATATTATACATATCGTTAATATTCAATAAATTGGACACCAATTTACCTTTAATAATAAATATAAATATAGTCTAATTAGTAATTTATCTCTAATCCAAAACAACACGTACACTGCATATAAAACTATTCAGATTGATACTTAGTAATTTAATTTAATGGAATACATAACGGAGCTTATTAAATAATCTATAAATTAAATTATGCAAATATATTTGTTTATTATGATGCAATGGTTTTTTTGGTTAAAAAAATTAATTAAGGAAATAATTACGTAACAGTTTTAAACCAAATAGTGCTATTGTGAAATATAACATGTATAATGTCAAAAAAAGGGAGCACAATAATATGTCACACATTGTTTTCGTTTACAAGAACTATCTACAAAACTCTACAAGATTTACAAATACAGAGTGGGGGAGGGGGAGTTAACTAAATGTATCATTATGGTTTAACAGCTGATTTTTATATAAACCGCTGATTTTGGTTTAAATTTATTAATTTATTGAAAGCAATATTGTCACATTCAGATAATAATTTGTTTAATTGCGTTGTTTTAAAGATTAAAATGCTTCAAGATAGTGAATAACAATGTAGTTTTTCGTGTGGAACATTACTTCCGCAGTTACGGTGAAGGTCAGAGTGGTGGCTATCCTTGGCAATTGTAAAGTTTTTAACACATTTTCAAAAACAGGGACCTCCAAACAAAACCATCTTTAGTTGGGTTAAAATGTTTAGAACCACAATGTCTGTTAAGAATCACAATGTAGAGCATTCTGGAAGTTCAAAAAGCGAGGACAAATGAAAATATTGGTCGAGTGTTTGATACAGTGTTACAGTCTCCTAACAAGAGCATTCAGCGCATGTCTAAAGAGCTACTACACATTGATTCAAGAAGTATGCGCAGCATGATTAAAGCAATTGGTGAACGCTCTTACCGACTTGTGATCCTTCATGAAATGAAACCTCATGATTTCCCTCAACGGGTACGTTACTGTAGCCGAGTGTTTGACAATCCAGATTACTTGGACAATTGATGGTGGTCAGATGAATGTCATGTTTAGCTTAGTGATCATGTTAATAAACAAAATATGCTGTTTTGGTGTTGGGAGAAACCAGATGAATAGTTCCAAAGAATTCAGAAACATTGACAGTGAGAGCTATAGCTTCGAAATATGGTGTCATTAGACCATACCTTATTTATGATGCCAATAGGTAGCAATGTACAGGGTTCAAATCATCAATCTTTTTCAAGCAGATTTGCAATTTTTTTGTGACCTTCATGGTCTTGTATGTGAAAACAGGTGTTCCAACAAGGTGAAACAACTGCGCGTTTGGGTTCTGGTAACAATCAGCTGTTGGAGGACCTTATTTTCTGAAGGACCTGTGTCTCGAGGAACAGTATTTATCTATCCATCCCAAAGTCCTGACCTGACGCTTTATGACGCGTATCTAAGGGGACTGTAAAAGGAACCCCGGTTCCAAGATGCCTGCAACAGCTCCGTCAAAACATAGAATCTGTTCTGAAGATGTTACCCCTGACTAATGTAACAACATGGTCACTGCAATGATTAGGCGCATGGGATATGTTGTTGATAATGGAGGGTAACATGTTGAACATATAATTGTGTAATACAAATGTCAATGTTTAGATTAATATTGTTGTGTTAATAATAAACCAATTTATTGTTCAGTTACTTTTTTATTGCTACACCCAGTAAATACAGAGATGTCGAAGAGTAAGTCTTTTTGAGAAACACGTTATATATTTATCGAATGGATAAATATATTTGAATGTTCCTGAGTCAAAAAAGTATTGTTTTTCAAAATTATGGCTTTCGGTCTTAAGTGCAGTGTTCTACAGCATAAACACGTGGACCGATTTTAAACAAACATCGTTTACGGATATGTCTGAGGAGTTTACATTTTTTTAAAACTACTTGGGGGTGGTTTTTCTTCAAATTTTAGTATTATACGAAGAATATCTACCAAACCTAATTGCAAAATTTAAAAATAGGGTTCAAAGATTTTTTCAAAGGTCAAAAATGAACATGGACCACTGTCATTAAGTTCGATTTATGTCGATTCTGCTTTCTGCTAACGTAACGAAGGAAGGTACAATATTGTCTACATAGCTTTCTATAGATAAGAACAATATATGAATTACAGTACGAGTTTTACCTTAATGGCTGACTTTACAATTATTTGTTACAATAAAACAGTTATGAATCCAATAATTATGAAGTTGCAATTTGCGATAAATATTCGTAAATTATTTGTCAATTTTACATTGATTTAATTGTGAAAATAGTCGGCACTTATTTACATGTATGTATTTTGTCACGACGATGTATATTATTTATTTTAACTTGTTGATTGACAAGTAACTGACATTAATTACAAAATTGACAAGTATTTTTAAGATTAATAAGTGAGAATATAATATGATATCGCAAGCCGCGCTCAAACTGACACAAAATATAATTTTGAAACCTCTAAAGCGATTTTAATAATTATTTTCATTCTAAATAATGTTTTAAATATTATCAACTTTGTTATTAATACAATTGTACATTGTAACAAAAATCTCAAAAAATTCCTGGTGGTTCCAAAGAAATTGAAATCTCAAAAACTACATCACAAATTTAAAGCACTTTTTATATAGGTCTTGTTAATATACAAATTTCATTACCATCTGTTGTACATTTTAAGGAAACTCTTAGAATGAGTCAATAAATCCGGATTTCTATAGTTTCAACAACAACACATAATTATAACTCGAAACTACTCCACCGATTTAAAAAAAAAAAAAATTCAAATTAACGATCATATCAATTTCTCACAAAATATTTCTCTCCAAAGAGACTTTTAAGAACATTCTTGTTTTCTTATCACCTGAACAGACAAATGTTATCATTTGGGACTGTACCAAACGTAATCACACCTAGACTATAAACTGACCGTAAGAAATAAATCCACATAATGATTCTCAATTTATAAGCTGACAGGCAGATATGTTTTATACGTTGAGATTTCAACATTCTTTTATCAATTGCAATAATAATAACATTTACTTTTGCAAAATTTTAAATTGTTGAATTTTTCTATTGCTATAAGATATTTAAATTTTTTTTTCTTCTTTTTTTCTAGCTCCAACGAGGAAAATAGGTTAACACATGTAAAAGTTTTGTGCCAAATTTATTATCATTTCTAGTGAGCTTTATACAATTATGTTTTATTATTTAAATTTGTAACTTTCTTATAAAAATAAAGAGTATATAACGACAATAAGTAAATAAATCAAAACTAAATAAATCTTTTTTTTTAAACAATAATGTATTTTAAAGAAAGGCAGCTTAGATATAAATGGACAAGGTATAAACATTAACCCAGTTCCATAAAACTATTTAAATTAAATAGCTTGTAATTGTTTAAATCCTTTCCTATACAATATATTTCATACAACTGGCGGTTATACATAAATTTACAACGTATATAATTACTTCTTTAACTATACTATGCATATATATTAACTTATTACTTTTATTATGCTAACGGGAGCAATTTAGAAACAAATTAAATATTACGGTGAATAATGTATCCAGTGAGACAGATTAATAAACCAATATATCAACTTAATTTCATTTCATTTCTCCAACTTTTCTTTTCTTTTAATAATTTCATAATAACCGTAAACTTTAAAATAAATGTTGGTAAAAACTTGTTAATAAACACTTATACAAATGACAAATTTATATAGTTAAAAAAATTAACAAAATCAAAAACCTATTGTTCAACATAACTTAAAAAATTCAACGTCAAAATGCATTTAATAATAAATTGTGGAAACATATTGCACATACATTCTCATTAAAAATAAAACTCTCGTCATAAAAAATATTAGTTCAATAATTTCTAATAAAAAAATGAAATTGAAACATGATCACTGTCGTAAAAAAGTACGACAGTGTTAACCCATATGACAATTTATATATTTAAATACAAGTTAAAACTTATTTAGCATGTACCATATAAACAAGTATTTAGTGTAAATAGAATTGAAATATAATCAAGCTATTATTATTCGGGGTCAAGATTATTATTATTTTTTTTTTAACTATTCTATATTCGTAAAGTTGTTTTACTTCCAATTATTTATTCGGGGACGCGTTATTACTCGTCAATTCACTAAAATTAAATTTGAGATTTTTTTTTTTTTATAACGACTGGTGATAGTTTTGGTTTTAATTCAAGAATCGGCAAATTTTATTACGTTTTTTGTGGATTTTAAGAGACTATTCTTCACCATTATTTGATCATAATAAAAAAATGTATTTTTTCTCCCACCAAATGTTGAGATGTCAAACAAATTTATAAAATAAAATATAGTCCTTATATGTGCCCAAAATATATCTAAATGAAAAATTAGTTGTAATCATTTTGGTATAGAGAAGCATATATGACAATCAACATACTAATATTATACCAAAAACCATTATTTCGAATTGAGGAAAAATCCCCTCTTGGATATTACCGTAAAAATAAGATATCAATGTTTTAAAACAATATAACCTTTTGTTAAATAACGCGGGAAAGGAGAAAGTCAAATGTTCAATAAATATCAAAGGCAGAATGGAAGTTAATATATCTTGAAAGTGACTGTTGAAGAAACATGGAGATTAATGGTGGAAACCAAAACCTTCAGGACGATGTATTGTCTGAGAGAAACTGACCGATATTTATGTTTCTTGAAAGTTATGTAATTTGAAAATATAAATATTCTAGTGTTAGTAATTTATAGAACTAGAAAAAATACCAACAAATGTGTATAAATTAATTACGAATCAAAGGACATATTTATTGAATTTTTCTATTTTTTTTTAAATAATTTAAACGTTTGTAAATATATATGTTGATCATTTTCTTCTTTATTATTACGTTTAAGAAGAAGTGCTCATTTAAACACTTAAGAATTATCATTTAAATAAGAATTTAAATTGAACATTACGTCATTGTGTATGTGTATATAAACTATGTGTGGAAGGCTCTTAAACTACATTTGCTAATAGAAACACGAGGTATTACGTGTTCCTAACTCAAGTTATGTGTACATAATATATGCTGTACTGGTGGTCTGTTACATTCTGAATATATATATGATGTTTTTTTTATCGGACATTTATAAATCGTAGAATAAAAAAAAAATATATATTAAATTATTAATCTATTTTAGGTGATTATAGAACAAATTTTGAAACTCTATTCAAATTATATCGTTAAAAACCCACTCAATATTGTAAATATTTCCGTGATATTTTAATGTTTCTACAATGAATATAATTTAAAATTGTAGGAAAATTTCGAGCTATCTATTTGAAACAGAAACAGATATGAAAAACTGTATGTTAAATTGCTTTTGGTTCTAGGACTTTGAAATTTTTATATCACCTGACCTATGTATATAATTTAAAGTTAAAGAAAGAGACCAAGAAACAATCCTCTCAAGAAATATATAATTTTGGAATTCATAATTAGAAAGAAATATTTTTACTAGATTTCTTGGATGCAAATTTGTGAGGTTAAACTATATATATTATTACGATAGTAAAAGATAAATTCATCTTAATTCAATTTGTGTTTCCAGTAATTTAAAAGATTTGTAAAACAATTTACAATTAATTATCACTAGTTTTAACATGTATTTATATATTTCGGGAGATTTGTTACACCCTATATATATTTGAACAATAGTTCAAATATCTTTAATTGGTTCTTAATTAGTTTTCTGTTTAAATTATTTAAAGACAATTAGCAATTAATTACCACCAATTTTAAACAGTTACTTCTAAATTTAGCTGTTTCTTCTCGTATCAACAATTTTGTCATTATGTTTCTACGATGCCTGAATTTTTATCTTCAATAAAGTACACTTATGAATTGAGGGTTAGCTGTAAAAATGTTTACCATATTTATATGAATTGTTGTATTTGATTATTAAAAGTAAAAAAATTGAAAAAGTCAATCAGTTTATTCTCCTAAAAACTTTAAGTTCTTTTAAACTATCGACGTTTTAAAATGAGTTTTAGGAATATTTTCAAGAAACAATAGAATGAATATTATTTGGCACAGAAACTACGTGTTTAGAGGTATTTTGTTTTTTAATCTTGTAAGTAAATTAAAATTGATTATTGTAAAATTATTAAGTTTTTAAATACTCTTCCTCAATTCTATATCAGTTCAAAACAAATTCAGAAATTGACGCTTAAGTGTATAACATTTGCATAATGTTTTTATCAACATAATGCAAATAAGCTGCAAAGAAAAAAAAAAAAAGACTTCAATATCAATTATTTTTACTTTTACAGTAATAGCTGAATGTATATCTTTTATTATTGTAAGTATGCAAATAAGAGATTTTAACGGATGAGTAAGAACGTAGTTTTTTTATAATTAATGTAGATAAGAATATTTAATTGAAGTTCCCCGTGGGGAGAAGCTGTTCTTTAAGTGTCGTGTGACACAAAATCTATTAACATTTAGTAACAGCTTTTACAAAAAATTAACAAGATGTTAATTATGTAAATGTAATTAAAAATTAATGTTACGAAATATTTTAACTGAAAATAGTTCACAAAATACCTAATAAATATTTAGATTAATATTTTTAAAAATGTAATACAACATATAAAAATATTTGACAATTTAATAATAATATTTTAATGATGTGGACATTAATGTATATGTAGTTTTATGAGAGATTGCAAATAGATGAATCTATATATAATGTAACTTCTAACAGTATAATATACAATTTTTTAAAATTCGAATAAAGAATTATAAAAGAACACGTTGGTGTTATAAACGTATATAATTAAATTTATATTTTAGAGTTTTCTTTACAACTTTTTACGACATTAAAAAAAAATGTTTAACAATTTTTTATAATATTTTAAAAACGGATATTTTCTGATTATTTTAAAAGAGTTTTCTTTTCCTATATTCACAATAATCTGTTAATAATCAAATTTTATTTATTTTAAAAGAAAATCTGCATAAAAAATAGAAATTTGAAATACTTCTATAAAGATTCAAACATAGAATAATATTTGCTCTGAATATTTTTCAAATATGAACGTTATATATTGTTTAAATGTTTTACAATTTGTAGTGAATTTCTTGCGGGATAAAAAACAATTGCTGCAACTCTAAACCTAAAATCCAGACACCTGTATGTGATATTTATTCCAGTATAATAGTTTCTCGAGTTTTTAATATATATATATATATATATATATATATATATATATATATATATATATACATGTTTGGTTACACGTACTAGAAAGAATGATATGTAGAGGACCAATCCATTCTAAGGTTCTCTAGACTGCATTTTTTTTTTAAAGATGTCTGTTTATCTGTCAAGCGTCGGTGGTCTGTAGTACGTACTGTGTTTGATAGTTTAAATGCTTTTAACAAATCTAATTAAATTTTGCAATGGCATTATATTTAGGTTGTATGTGTCAGAACTTGTTTTTCTTTTGTTTTGTTCCTTACGTCAAGGGTTGTGGGTAGCCGTCAAATTAAAAAGAAAAAAAAAACAAAAAATTAATATTTCAAATAAATGACCATTAACGAATTATGATAAGTTCTTCTCAAGTGTAGTTTTTACATACAAAACATATTGATTACAATATCTCTAAAAATACCGATTCTGTATTGGTATAAAAACAATCGGCTATGGGGATGTTAAAAAGGGATAACGTCTCAAAAATAGTTCTACAAGTTTTATTAAAATTTTAATTACCTTAAACTTGGTGCAAAATAGCAATTAAAAACATGTTTCTGTTTGGGATTAATTAGCACACAAAATGACATACGAGCACCTCATGAATAGCATGATTTTAATGAAATCAAATTTACATTTTGCATAAAATCATTTATGATAATCAGAACAAGACTAGATCCTTTTTAAATATTTCTTTTTTTTTTTTCCAATGACGGCGTCACTTCAATATTTGCTGACAACTACTGAAGGGATATTTTGCGGTGACTACTAGTCTTGTTTGAATTTTATTTAGTTTGAGACTAGGCAAGTCAAGAAAGTTCAAACAATGTTTTTTACGGTTTATTATTGGTATTTTCAATTTAGACTTCACGATAATATTTTTAAACAGAAGTGAACTTAATGAAAATAGCAATGCATTGTAAGGAAATTTACTTGAAATTATTTAACTGTTTGTTTTAAATCCTGTGAAATCCTATGTATGTTTTTTTTAAATATTACAAATATTCTCCTATAGGCTACTACCCATAATATAAAGTACTACACTGGTTTAATATCTACAAAATTTATAGACAAAGCTAATATCTGTTGAAAATTACATAACTGTTAATTATTGACTACAATATTTTTTTCAACCAAAAGTACTTCATTATTATTCTCGAACTTGCGTGAACTAGAGTTAAACACTTTTGTATTTTTCTTTTACATTGCCTTAGTTCAGTAATATGACTAAGGATTTTAATTAATGTTGGACGTAGATCCAATTATGTAGGATTAAAAATGATCGTAGGATATATTTCCTTCCTGAATAATAAATAATAAAAATTCAGCAATCATACACATACAGTACTCTCTACTTTAAATAATACACTGTCTAAACTAAGAGACTTTAATAATTGTAGAGAAACGTAATTTTTGAATATGTAAAAATTTAAAATATTTGCATTTAAAACTTTAGAGAGAAACATTTCGAATAAAAACGACAAAAATGCTAAAGAATTTATTAACTTTACAATAGTTTTAATTTGACCAGATATAAATTTAATGGGAAAAGTAAATTATTTTGTTTCTATAACTATTGTGGTTTACACGATTACGTCACAAATTTACATAAGCTGAAATGTTTTTATAAAGTTTCTTTTACAGTTTTCTAATAGACAACAAAAATGAACGCCAAGGGAAAAAAATCAAATCAATAAAATAACTTGAATCAAACGGCCGATGTGCGCATTCGGACGAGATTTGACAATAACATTCCCCATTTCTTATGAATCAGCATTAAAAAAGTAGAAAAATCTCAATATTTTTGAAGTTACTAAAGCAATCAAAATAATTGTGAACTACCTTTCCTTGGTTAGCAAATTGTTTTTTCTCTACGCTCGAAATAAAATAGCACAAACCGATAAAAAATTTAATACCATGCAAAATTTTAAGTTTTTTTTAAAAACTGTTTATCAATAAACGTGAAATGGAAAAAAATAAGGTCCAAGTATTCAGTAAAGGGATTATGCATATTATTTTCACTATCGAATTTATATCACATTGCTTAATTATCCTATTAACAAATTTTAAATAATTTTATCATCGTAGAAACCTACTTTTCGATAATGGTAACTTATGTTTAGCAAATTGTTCTTGGTAAAAATTAGCTGTTAGGTTTAAATTGTAAAGTAAGATTTATACATATATCTGTTGCTACCAATTTTTATTTCTTTTGTTTACCGTTTTTATATTCATCAAGATGTTTTAAAGAAAATTGAAAAGGTTATTAATGTCTTGATATGTTTGGCCTTTATGTATAATTTGAACATATTTTTAAAATATATGTTGTATACTTACAGGAGAAAATTATATTTACAAAATCTATTCACCAAATAAATTACAATTAAAGAATATAGTACAAAACATGACCTAATTAAACAAACTTAAATCAGCAAATTACTAAATTAAATAAATATATTAAAATGAAAAGCCTCGTCTAATACGAACATTATACACTCACGAAACACACGCGAAGTTTAAAAATGACAACGTAAATTTACAACCAGAATCTTTACACGCTCGACGTAGTTTTCACCGATAGAAAATTCACAACCACGATGCGAAACTCGTGGACTTCCGAAATCCACTTCCCCGAGACAGCGCGGCGACAATGCTCTACTACCTCCAACATTAACCTTGTACATGCGCGGTAGAACTACCCCTAGCGACAGGTGGTTGGCCCTCACACAATTACTAAACTATTAGGGATGCTTTTTGTCATCAGTTGATAACTTCATTCACATCGCACAATATCTTCCCTTAATTATTCTAAGATAACTACTAGTTTTATTTAGAATTGGTAGTTCTAGTTCATTTCATTCGTTCTAAATGTTGCTTAATTAATAGTTAACTTCTATTTTTTTTTCAATTTAACAGAGCGTTTCTAATGATTTCATTTAGTATGATTGTTCAGTCGAAACGTTTGTAATAAATTAATTGTATTGTTTTTAAATCAATATATTGTAGTTAGCAATGTCAAATTAGTAAACCGTTTCTGAAATTTCTAGAAGTGAATTAAATAAAAATCTGTTGTTTTAATATCAAATTATTTGATCATACTGTCTAGTTGTTCATCTTTGTAACGATTTTCATTTTGCATAAAATAATCACCTCCTAATTAAACCAATAAGCTTTTTTAATTTTTCAATACATAAAAAATATTTATTTTGAGACAGAGTTTTTCTAATACGTTTTCCACTTTAAAGGTTTGGCCAGTTTTAAGGGTTTCCAGGAAAAATATCATTCTTTTCTAAGAGACACCGAGGAATAAAAACATATAATTATTTTTAAATTCCTCTATTTTTTCTAAATAATTTGAATAGTTTTGATTTCCTCTCTGGCTTTTTTAGACTTTTTTAGAGGACTACGTCTCAAATATTACGCGTTAAAAAATAGAATGGGTTACATTTTCTAATTTCTGGAGAGTTTATTATATACAAATATTTCTTGGTCGATGTTTTTATTTGATATGTATATAATTTTATTATTTACAAAAATTAGATGATCAACATTTTACGAAGCGGGTTTTAATTTCACTCATACTACATTTTTCGAATTTCACAAAAGCGGATTTTTGATATTCAAACCTAAATGCGGATATTTTTTTCCTTTAATACATGATTATAATTAAATTATTGTACATAAATAACCCAGATTTTCCAATTTTGCCTGGTAGAATATCAATTACTTAGGTAATAAAATATTGGCATTATTATTTAATGACGCCTTAGATATTACCTTTTCAAATTACCGGTTTCAACAGATAAGTACTGTCAGTATCAGATTTATACACTTATATATATATATATATATATATATATATATATATATATATATATATATATATATATATATATATATACAAGGGTTTAAGTAATTTGAATTGAATTATAATTTTTAAGTCTATAAATCTAATGAGAAACAGTAATTATCCGTTGAAACCGGTAATTTAAGCAGATAAAAAAGAAGATTGTAGACGGATGGATATCAAGGTAATTTAATTTAAGTAAACAATCTTGGTAGCTATATTCACAATGAGTTTTAATATTTGTTAAAAATTGTTATGTCGACTCAATGATAATTGTTTTTTTCTCATTACAACATTAAACGCTTATAAATATGGGGATTTTTTTTTTAAAGACAATTTTTTGTTCTCATTAAATTAGATTCAAAATCCTCGTATTGAAATCTTATCGTACAAAAATCCAACAATTTTTAAATACATTCTGAGGATATCAGGATGTATCTGTACAATACAACACTTTGGAACCAATTATCAAACCGTTTGTATCAATTTCTATCTTTGATGGTTTATTTATACACCATGCAGTGCGATTTTTAAAAAGTATGCTCTTTTTTTTATTTCAACCCTATAAAAAATACGTTTAAATATAATTTTAGATTTCGAAATTTTTGTTTAGATATCCCTTTTATAAGCACAATTGTATCAATTCATACTCAACAGCAATTTTGAATTTAACTTTTTATAACACTAATATTTCTATGATTATTGACTAAAGGAATTAATTCTTACTATTGGAATCATGATAAATACAGTAATAGCGGGATATACAAATTAAACTGTATCGAATGCTCACAATACTACATAGGACAAACTGGAAGGACATTTAAAACAAGATTTAAGGAACATCTACCCAAAAGAAACCCCAACACAACCACATCAGCATTTACCGAACACCTGATTCATAGCAACCATTCATACAAAAACTAGAAGACCATATGGAAATACTGCATAAAACACAAAAAGGAAAACTTATGGATGTATTAGAGGAATTTGAGATCTATAAGCACACTAAAACAACCCAAATAATATATTAAATGATAAACTAAAATTTAACTCTAACTGTAAATATAATCTAATAAATCGTATATCTCAAGCTCAGACAACATAACAGAGAAGGATAGACCTATCTAAACAAATCTAGATTAGACCTTAGATTTCATCCAGTAAAGTAGTAGAACCAGCTGAAGTTACATGTGGCTATTTAAAGACAGTTTTAATTTATATAACGTGTACAAATGTACAAGAATAACTTCTTTTTTAGTGTTGATAAATGTTGTTAATATTTAGTGTCTTGTGTTTGTAAAGTGTAGCTTGATAATGCCGTCTGTGTAACGGCGAAACATGTCGCACAAAAAATAAGAAAGGATTGTTTGACAAACAAGGTGTTTATAACCATTCATATACATGAAAAACTATATGGTACTAACTTCCTCGTTTTAATCTCTAATTGAAATTATAATTTTGAAGTACACTTCATGCGAGGTAAGTAATCGGAAAAACATATCTTCATCTCATCGCCCACTACCTCATTTGTGTAATCTTAATCATTACTTCATCCTAATTAAGAAATAAATTTCCGATCTACCACATCGTGGAAACACCTGCATTGAAGCGTTCAACCGTAATTGAAGTCAGTCGGTGGTAACTTGGAACTGCTCAAACTTTGCAACTTGAGTTAAGGTTGTTTACAACTTAAAGTTGCTTGTATGGCTTTAGCCGTGTGAGGTGTTATGTCAGCTGTCATAACTTCCTAGACACCAATGTTCACTAAAATGTCGGGTTTACCGTGATTTATTCATGTCAAATCAGGAATTCAATTTGTAGCTGAAGAAATGTGTAGCAAATTACAAATAATTTCATTTATGAAAGAGAATCCCTAGGTATCTTTTATCAGGTATACTACTAATCAAAAAGAGTGGTTCAGTAATGAAGTTAATTACTGTACTTTGTATTTAATGATTTAAAAAAATCCAATAAATATATTTACACAGTCAAAATTTAGTTTCTCCTGAACTTTAAATGTATACAACCAACTACAGTATAAAATATAAATCCAGAATTGTTCCAACTATTATGATTCTACCGTTTATTTTTGTACCAATTACAAACATTGCAATACACAGTGATTTGCTCACCATTCTTCCAAAGTACTTTCAACAATGCTCTCGAGTAATCGGGTTCTCTCTCTCTCTCTCTCTCTCTCTCTCTCTCTCTCTCTCTCTCTCTCTCTCTCCCCCTCTCTCCCTCTCTCTCTCTCTCTCTCTCTCTCTCTCTCTCTCTCTCTCTCTCTCTCTCTCTCTCTCTCTCTCTCTCTCTCTCTCTCTCTCTCTCTCTCTCTCTCTCTCTCTCTCTCTCTCTCTCTCTCTCTCTCTCTCTCTCTCTCTCTCTCTCTCTCTCTCTCTCTCTCTCTCTCTCTCTCTCTCTCTCTCTCTCTCATATAAACCCTCTTGTTTGTGTCTTTAGTTGTACTTAAAAGATAAGCATTTCCTAATATTTACTGTTACACTTGTGTCTTTCACAACAGTTGGTCTTCATTCTGACTTTAATATAGTATTTTATTATTTTTATTTATTTATATTCTAACTTTTTTCCTTTCTTAATTCTAACAGAATAATTTCATGTTATTTGTAACGTTATAAATTAGGGCATTAACTTCTGATAACGACATCAAATGACCTAAGGAATTTATATTTAAACATAAAATTACATTAAATTTAAAACGTCTCTTAAATATTAGCAATGACAAATGGGAGCTTTACAAGGTTCGGAATAATTTTCCCCCGAAACATCTTCAAAGACGGCTCCTAATTAGAGTTTCTTTTGATAAGAAAGTGACTTTCTTCTGAGCAAGGGAGAAGGTAATGAATTATTTACATAACTTTCCTTCCTTTAATAAAGACCTAATTAGAAATAATAAGATAAAACAACAGAGCGTATTTCTGTGACGGGTTGTTCGTTAACTTTGGTGTGGGAGTCTTCAAGTTAGAATATAATTAAAAGTTTTAACTTTTAAACAATTTTCGATAAAAAAAAAAATCGTTGACTCTACAACATTGTTTTTCCGATCCCCGCTGAAAAAGACACAAAAAATGTTTTATTACGAAACATTCATGACCTTGAATAACAGTTTGTCCTAAAATGTAAATATTAATTTTACTCTTTATTACAAGTCAATTAGGTAGTTATCGATGGATTCAAATATCTTGCCGGTTGAAACATATTGTAACCTAAATATTTGAATTTTAATAAAATATTTGAAACATAGTATAGTGGAAAATCTTTTTTCTAGGTCGCCTTACACGAAGCAGCACTAACCTAACCTAATTGTTAGTTCAACTTTCCTACAAATGTTTTCGGTGAAGTTGTGTGAGATTCATTCAAATGGCCGACACTCTGTTAATTTGATTAAGAATTCCTGCGATAAAGTATCATTTGTAAAATCGTTTTACCCTTTTACTTTTTTACACTGACACAGCAACTCTACTTCGGTGTAGGCCTCTTGTAAAAGACCTTTGGACGACAATCTACCAAATAGCTAACTCTTAAAATACCATTTAAAACCGTTTTCTTAAATAGCCTTTCATTTGATATACTAGGACTTCCGGGTCAATCATAGTGGGGTCTCAAATAGTTACGGTGTTAATACAGCATTGTAAAACTTGGAAGTTACGAATTGCAACTACACCAAGTTACAAAATATGAATTGTGACCCAAAGTGTGACCTCAAATAACCCAATAAAAGGGGGTCATCAGATCCATAATGGACTGTTGCAACATTTATTGATTTGTAATTTATAACATTTTCTTTTCCTTTCACCATGAGTATGGCACATTTTTACAAATGATAAACACCTATAATTCACAAAATTTAAGGATATTGCTTAACAAATATCCATTATTTGACCTTACAACGTTCCTTCATTGTTCATTTCCACTCCTTGACTAAAAACTAAATACCCGACAATTTTAGATATATAGTGACAATAATTTTATCTACAGTGGTGTCACAAATTATTGACGTTTTTCTCTTAACTGTTTATTTTAACTTCCTTGGAAACTGAACACCATTTTGTACCTCTCTAAGAGATACATTTTCGATCAAATATATCAATGAACCCGCCAGTATCATAGGGATAGAAAGGGGTGTAAAGATATATCATGTTCTAAACTAATTAACCATCTGTTATTTTAACAAACGTATCACCAGTTAAACTAATTAATTATCGATCTACCAAAATGATTTAAATGACATTCCAACTAGAAAATGTTGTTTATCTGGCGTTTTAATTTGTTTGTGAAACGAAAACAAGTTAATAATAATTGGCTAGGTACGTTAATTAATGTTGTAAAACAACTTTTACGTAACAAAATAAGTTGTGCATAAATATTCATAAACTGTGCTGTAGTAGGCTATAGCCATAATTAAATTAAATTACTGTAGTCAGTGTGTGTCTATTATTATTTTAAGAATCATGTTGCTAGTATCCAAGTCACTATTGTTTTAACTAACAATTAAATTACCTTTAATGGTTTCCGCCAGATGACTTCTTTTTTAAAACACTAACGCGTTTCAAAGCATCTGCTCCATCTTCACAGTTCTTTTTCTTTTTACTCAACTGAGTGAAAACGCGTTAGTGTTTTAATAAAGAAGTCACCTGGCGGAAACCATTAAAGGTAATTTAATTGTTAGTCTAATATTATTATTATGTAATGCTTTAGGTAATTTACCTTCACATTTCACTAAACTACTATAAACATCTGTATTTTTGGTTTTGAGAAAAAATATTGTTAATTATACGTCCTCATAGTTTTATTTCGTCAATAATTTTCAAAAATCAGGATATATATATATATATATATATATATATATATATATATATATATGTTGTTAGACATCCTATGTAGTTAAATCAAAAAAAAATTCAACTAATTTTGAAATTAAAAATTTTGCATTTTAGTTTTAAGACATGAAAATTAATTTTTATGTATGTAGGAACAAAAATTTACCAGTTTTGTAGGGGCAAGCCAGGTTTTGAGATATTAGTACTGACGAACATACATAGAGACCTTGGCCTAGAGCTGATACGAAGACATACCAGGGCAGAAATTTCCTTCGCTGTTCAGTATGTCACCTCCATTTTTATTGATTAACTAACAACAAACACTCCATTGTAGCAACAATCCAATGTGGATCAAGTGGGCTGTTCCTGATAGGTTGTAGCAATCAATTTTAGTTTCCGCAGCCATAATTCTAGTTTTCGTAAACAGGATTCGCTACTGTTGGTTGCTTTCAACCTGTCTCATACTGAATCAAAACCGTAATAGATCGAAACCCTAAGTATCTCGAACCTGTATCCCAGAGTATAGAACACGAAGAACTATTAGTAAAACCTGTCTAAACGAAATGACTGCAGATCTCATAGTGATGGTAGTAAGAATATTGCAAGGTAGGTCATTTACAATAATCCAAACTCCACACAGGTTTCTTGTCTTGGTGAAAACAATTGGAGAAAATACCAATATACTAACGATTACATTTGTGAAAACAATAAACATATTAAGACTTCAATGAGAAAGAATCATACGTATACAAACACAACTTTTGTAGGAAATTTTAATATCAAAAGATATGATAAAGGTGCTTCAATTGACCAGTACAATATTTACAACCAGGATAAAAAACATTTTTAAAGATTTTATTTGTGATTTTGTTTGACATCGCCAAAATAAAGCAGATTCATTTAAACGAGAAATTAGAAAAAAAAATTAATTGATTTAAAATTGTAAAACTTTTAATTGAATTGTAACTTGAAGAGAGTTTAAACGAATTACTTGTCACAGTTCACAAACCCTTCTTGTTTTATCTTATTATTTCCAATTAGACTTACATCGGAGAACGGAAAGTTATGTAAATCATTCATTAAAATTTCTTTTGCTCAGAACAATATCACTACTCTTAACAAAGGAATCTTTAATTAGGAACTTTGTTTAACGACATTACATGATTATTATTCTGAGCCTTGGAAGGTTGACCGTTTTATAAAAGTAACAATTTCAACTATTTAAAATTTTATTTAGAAAAAAAAAAATATTACTGAGTTCGTTTTATTTTCATATCAGAAGAGGTTAATACAATAATTTTTAAATATATCTAATATAAAAATTTGTTCTAAATTATATCACTAAACTAGCCACTGGGTCAATTTTTATATTTAAATCACTTAAACATCCAACAATTGTAACAGACATCACATACCTACAGTTACAAGTTTTAACAGCTTCAAGCTGTTAACGATTGACATCAAAAACTTTACTTGCAACTATAGTCTGTATACCGTAACTAGGCGTCTGAACCCTTGGCTACCTGCGAGCGGCCGGAACCGTCCCCCCGTCGCTCCCTTCCTCACCCAGCTGTTTCAGTGATGAGTCACCTACTAGCGTTAACACTGCACTATTTAAATTTTTTATGGGAGACACAATTTTAAATTTTTTCAGCATATTTAAAATGTTTAGGAAAATATAAGCAAATTGATACTAAACACGACACTTTCCGTTTGTAAAAACCGTAGAAAGCTCTTTACACAGCTACTTTTTGCATAATCACATACTTATTATTTACATGTTTACGTACTATTTACATACATTTGTGTCGTATTTGATATCAATTTGCTTATATTTTCCTAAACATTTTAACAATGCTGAAAAAAATTTAAAATTTTGTCTCCCATAAAAAAGTTAAACACTGCCGTGGTAACGCTAATAGGTGACTCATCACGGAAACAGCTGGGTGAGGAGGGGTGCGAGGGGGACGGTCCGGGTCCAGACGCCAAGTTACGGTAAACAGATAACAGCGTCCAAACATGTAAGACTACGACACAGAACAATTTATGAGACGAATATTTTCCTTTCATATAACTTAATAAGAAGTGTAATTCAACATGTGTAAATTAGACAATTTATCAACTAGAGTATAAACCAACTTATAAGGGAGTGAAATTATTTCAACAGATTTAATTCTAAATTCGATACAATTTGATATCGTCAGATGATTTTTATGAAATTGGTCGTGGATTAGTTTGGAAGATAAGTAACGATTATGTACATAATAAAATAACAGCTTTATAGAGGCAACTACATTTAGTTCTAGAACATAACGTCTGAAAGTTAGTGGGACATAATAAATACCTAATTTGTAATTCTAATATTCACAACAAAATAGAAAATTTAAAAGACGTAACAAATCGCCATCGTGGAGGGTGGAATATATCACATAAAATACTTCGCCAGAGGTCCCAGTAGTTTGATAATGTTACTAACTAAAAACCACATCACCTATTATTCTAGGAAAGGAAACTACACTACTAAAGTAAGTTAGATAACACCCTTATAGAGAACGGTGATATGATAAATAGGAAAGTTTGGTGAATTGTAAACGTTGTTGAAACATCGTTTTATTTTATTCAGAACTTAAAGTCTACAAAGCATTTTGAATCAAGTATTAAGAGTAGATTATTTGTAGATAAGCATATAGAACTTTATGTAAATGTTTAGTGGAAATAATGTCATATTTGTGGTAATTTTTATAAAATAATTATTAAATATTTTTGGTAATTCAAAATGTTGATAGAACCAAACCCAACTGTTGATATTTATCAGAAGAAATTGTTTAGAATTTTCGTCGTTTTCATTTTTTCAATTTTTTTCTATCAATTTGATATTTGGTTGTATTTAAAAACGTATTTCCTGTAAATCAATTATATTTTCGATAGCTAAATTACAATTTGAATCAAAGTTGTTAAAGCATGATTAACATTTCTTTACTCATATACTACTGAAAAATAGGCATGACAACAACAACAAGGAAGAATTAATATTGTTGCTATGTAAGAGTTTTAATAATTATTTATATTATCGTAATTAAATAAAACAGTGAAAAGATCGGATATATCTAAAACTAATAACTTTTATAGAATTATTCAATTTATAATTTCAAAAAAAGTTACAATAAACGCTTTAAATGTAGAATTAATTGTCGTTTTGCGTGTGAAATTAAATACAGAAGTAAAAACTGCAAAGAATTTTGAACAGAGTAGAAAGAGAGTTATGCTCGGTTTAAGTAAAGGTAGGGTTAGGTTGAGATTTTGACGTTGAGATGTCGCTTGCTTATAAAATTTAATGCAAAAGTATAAACCTGCAAAGCATATTGAATCGAGTATAAATGCACTAAGAGCAGATTAAGTAAATTAGAAGGTTTGTCTACTAAAAGTAAACGGAAATGACGACAAAGGAAAACAGATTTTATATCAGCTCAGCAGGAGTACTTTCTAACAAGTTCGGTTACTAACTAATGATGTTAACATTGTCGAACTTTGATTGTATACCTTAGAGCTAAACTCTATTTTACTAAGTTAGTACAATTAAATCACTAAAATTCTTGTGCATTGAAGCAATTCAATACTCAACACTGATTTACACAATCAATTGTTGCTAACTTGGAAATTGAATTTGGAGTTCTGATACAGATTTAATATTCTGTAAAGTTACAGTTAGAAATTAATGTGACAAGTAAGTAGTAAAATTAATATAGATTCTGATTTTGCAGATGAAAAGTTTAACCAATGATTTTCAAAAGGTTTTTTTTTTTTTTTTTTTTTTTTTTTTTTTAAATGAGCAACAATTAAGGAGACATCAATGACTAAATGAATTAAAAATATTTAGGGTTTCTGGTGCTTGTAGAGTGGACGAACGAACGAAAATGTCAGTAGAGGATGTTGAGGATAAAGGTTCTGTTCTCATTGTAAAAGTTCCTGAATCCAAAAGAAACAAACGCCATACATTCCCCATATGCAATGAAGATGGTGGTGATGGAGTAAACTATTTGAAAATAATCAGAAATTACTTGAAATTAAGGCCTAAAAATGCCCCTACTGGACGTCTTTTTCTAAGATATTCAAACGGTGTTTGATACAGTCAACCTGTGGGTATAAACAACATATCAACGATGCTTTTCAAATTGCAAAGTTTTTGAATTTATCTCAGCCTAGCCTCTATACGGGCCACTGTTTCAGACGTACGTCGGCTACAATACTAGTTGACGCTGGAGGGGATATTACCCAATTAAAACGGCATGGCGGCTGGAAGAGTACCACAGTGGCTGAAGGGTATTTAGAAGAATCCCTCTCAAACAAATATGCTACTGGGAAAAAGATTCTTGGAATTTCTGCAGGCCCTTCTAATACGCTACAATTTCATCAAATGACTAAACTTCAGGAGCTTTCAACAATCTCTTCATCTAGGCCTACTACTAGTGGAGGAACAACTACTTATGACAACAAAAATGCTACTTTCACCAACACAAGTACTTTTGTACTTTTGTAAACAAGTAGGCCGAGGCCTAATATTTCATAAATGCGGTTATTAAAGATCAAATTGTAATTGATTGTTTGTTTGAACACTATTGTATTAAATTAATGTTTTAATAAATTGTGTTACTGCTGAAGTATGTTTTTTATTTGTCACAAAATAACAATTGTGGACAAAGTATAATATGCAATTCGTGAGCAAAGTGCCTTTTTTAAACTCGATAAGCCTCGTGCGTCAACATTTTTCTCTCGTTTAAAAAAGTGCCACTTTGCTCACTAGTTGCACAAATAACCATTTATAGATTTTATTTACTTTTACACTGTCATTTTTGTATATCACCCAAATAAAACAGTTTGATTTTAATGAATAGTTAGAAAAAACTTTTTTAATGATCAAATTAAATTTTAAAACTTTTAATTATGTAATAACATAAAGGCTGTTATTTATTACAAGCGCGACCTCTTCTGTTTTATCTTATTATTTCCAATTAAAGCAACATTGGAGAACGGAAAGTTATGTAAATAATTAATTAAAATATACTTTCCTCAGAACAAAGTCACTTCCCTTATCAAAAGAAACTCTAATTAGGAACTTGCTTGAGGATATTTTTTATGATTATTATTCCGAGCCAGGTAAGTCTGATCCTTTTGTGGTGTGACAATTTCCATTGTTAATAATATTAAAACACGTTTAAAATTTTACTTTAGAAAGAAATATTACTGTGATCATTGCCTTTTAAAAGAGGGGACTAACGTGTCCTTATTTATAAAATTGCAAATGAAATAGGTTTATTATTTATGATACTTTTATTCTGGAAAATTAATTTCAAAGAGCAGCGACCGATTTCATTTCTGACATTTAAGTCAATTTTAGCGTCCAACAGATTGTGACAGATGTTTATACCACCACACAGGGCTATAGTTACAATTTTTAACAGCTTTAGGCTATTACCGATTGACGTCAATTACGGTTTAACGCTTTCTTACAAAATGCAATGTAACAAAAACTTAACTTTCAACTAGTGTTGAAACAATAATTAAGACTACAACAAAGAACAGTTTAAATGTAAAAACCTACACTTGATGAAACTTCAATAACCAAATGAATTAAAACACTTTTCAGTAGAGTTTGTGTGATTGTAGCACCTTAGGATGATGACTTCGCCATTGAAACTTCGTCTTGCATTTGTGTTTTACAAATAAAGTGATTTTTGTGGAAAATTGTGTTTTAATTTATTTGGTTTACAACAGTTTATGAGACGCATATTTTTCTTTCTTATTACTTAATTCAAGTTGTTATAAGACGGCAATATTTTCAACTAGATTTTATCACCTTGAAAGTCAGTGCTTTATATATTGCCCAGGGTTTCAACCTTCATACACATGATATGCTTTATAAAAATAGATCAAAATAAAAATTGTGTTTGTGTGTTTTTACAAAAGGAAACAAACCATTTATTTCTCTTAATTTTTAACATAATTGACTGTAACATTACTTAAACAAATTGAACTCTAATGACAATAGATCCTGATATCTTTAGATGTTTACATGAATATTTTGGATAAGTTTGAACGATAAGTTTCAATAATTGTTTTTCTAAGTGGAACTTTAAATGTCAACTAAAAGTTTTAAAATATAGAACGTAGTATTCTTCTATTTTACTTTGAGAGTTTGTCTAAGGAAATACACTTTATTGAAACAATTCCAATAACGAAATAAAATTAGAAATGCAAAAATCTAATTTATCCCGAGGATTAAATACCTGCAAATCGATGGAAATTTTAATAAAACTCTACAATAATTCCTAAATAAAAATAGTTTTATACATAGACTAAATGCTGAGGATCACGGAATTTCTATTGTGGATTATTTTTCGCGCAATAATCATTATTCCGTTTTCTACAGAATTACGAAAAAAAAATTTTTTTTTTGTTTTGTGAATGTGTTTATTGGTGTGGGTTTCAATAAAAAGTTTAACTGAAAATTGTCCAACAGATATTAAAATATACTGCTCTATATGCCTTCTGAATAATTAAGTGAATATCAATATTATGTTCATTTATACGTGTCATTTTAATGTGTTTTAGTCCATTTGGTCATTGAAGTTTCCATATTTGTTGTGCATTTCAAATAAAAATAAAAATTTACCATTAACCTCATTATTTATACTTTTTAGCTGCAGAATCCGAATTCGACATCAATTTGCTATATTTATTCCTTAGAAACAATTTACTGTATGTAAGCTTATGTAAGATTAAATCTAAATCCGACCTCAAAGTTTAAATTGCAAGTTAGAGAGGGATGACTGTGTTAATCAGTGCTGAGTATTAGATTGCTTCAATGCACTGACATTTAGGTGAAATGATTGCACCAACGTAGTTAAATAGACTTGGGTTGTACGTTACCCAACCAACGTTTGTTAACGTTAACATCGTTTGATAAAAGTCAAACTTGTTAGAAAACTCACTTACTGAACTAATGTAAAATCTGTTTTTCATGTGCCGTCACTTCTGTTTCCTTTCCTTCAACAAACCTTCCAAATTACTTAATATAGTCTTGTCGCTCGTTTTACTTCGTTCAAAATGTTTTGCAGGTTTATATTTTATAACCAAAGTGACAATTCAACGTCTTCAACATATATTATAATTTGTTTTGTTTAAAATTTAAATTGTATAATTCTGTTAAGATTGTTGCAATAGACTATTTCTCGTAAACGTGGAATTATCTGTTTGTAAATAATAATTATAATACTGATGTAATGATTCACAATTTTTTTTTCTTGTTGGCGTAACTACATGTTGATTGTTCAGCCGTATATGAATAAACAAATACCGGGTATTCATAAAATAATGGTGCGGTTTAATTATTAAGTAACAAATAAACTAGAAATGTTACAACAGAACCATTTATTTTTTTAAAACTTGACATTAAAAAGATATTTATACACTTCAATGTGACCACCATTTGTTTCTTTACAGCCAGACGATGGTCTATTTCAGCCCACGCGTTGGACAACATTTCTATTGTTACAGTGGGTACTGATTCTTTCTCTCAGATAAGCCAAAACTGCGAAATGTTTCTATTAAACTATGTTTTTGACTTGCCCCCCCCCCCCAAATAAAAGCCACACTGAGTCAAGTCAGGGCTCCTTGAAGGCCATGATAAAGACCACCTCTGCCAATCCACCTGTTTGGAAACTTTAAATTTAAGGCATATCGAACAATTGTTTTGTAATTATGGGGCTGAAAGTAAAGACTATTTACATTTTCCATTTCATCGAGTTGAGGAACACAATAGTTCTCCGTCATGTTCAGGTAAACTAACGGATGGATTTGTACCAATGTGAATTTTTTTATTTGTCTCATAACAGTTTTATGGACAGTTAAAACTGCACAATTATTTTATGAAAACCGAGTACTAATCATGCTGTTCATATTTACATTTAAAATTCTAAGTTTTTGAAAATATAATAACTGAAAAAATAATTAAAATAAAATAAATACAACTTGTATGTAAACTACATAAAATAGATTTAAAAAAAAAGTAAACATTAAATACAAATGAAAATTCTACACAAATTATTCTGATGAAAATGTTTGGTTGACCATTTTACATTGGAAATATATTTAATAATGTTTACTTTATATCATATTTTATAACCTTATCTCCAACCTGTCTACTCTTTTCAGTTGATTTAATTTTTTTTAAATTTTAATTCCTCCATAAAATATCACAACTAAAACGACGTTATCTTTAAGGTTGTTCTCTAACCTACTTAAGTAGTGTAGTTGTGTATTCTTGAGGATGGTGAGTTTTAGTCAATGAGAATGTCACACTAATGAAACCTTAATTACGGATTAATCTGCGTCATGTCGTACCCCCCCCCCCATAGTATTGTCAACGTAATCATATTTATTAACAAACCAAACACGTTAATAGGTAGAGAAATAAAAAAGTATGGAAAACTTAAAATATATAGTTAACGATAGACTATAACTTTCGCACACGACTGTAAACAAAAAGAAAAACATTGTAATAACTCGATCTATAAATACCTGACCATTAGTGAAATAACCCAAATTTTGTCAAGCGATTCCATCAAGTGAATATATCAGGATATAAAGCAACTACCGTACAGCCAAAATTATAAAACAGATTTTCACATCATTTAAATTAACTTCTACTCTTTATGATGATTAGGTGTACGTCTACGCTACGGTAATGAGATTTTACAATTCATTTAACTTCCCCATCCTCCATATTTTTATCACATTCATAAGAAAATTCACAATAAGTTCCTATTTTAGAACAACACGTGTTTCTACTCAAACGCATATTTGAAAATTTAAAAAAAACAGATTTTATTAGTGTTTCAATGATCATTAACACCTCAATCAACTATACAGCACTGACTTTCTTGTTTTAGACTTTAAATGAATTTACTGTCGCATTGTGAAATCGTGAGTTGTACTTCTTGTTGTGTAAGTAATCGGAAATACATATTTTCGTCTCTGCAAGTATTTTCTTAGTTGTATTATTAATTATTATTCACCGCTATTTAAGAGATAGGATTCGTTACACTTGAAAACATCTGCAAGGAATAGTTCAAGCCTAACTGACGACAGTTGTTAGCAACTTGAAGCTGTTAAAACTTTGAAACTTGAGTTATGATTGTTAACTACTTGAAGTCGCTTGAATTGCTTTAGCCGTGTGAGGTGGAGACGATAGGTCAACTGTCGTAATTTATTAAACGCCGAAGTTCACGTAAATGTCGGGTTTAAAATGATTTAGTCATATCAAATCTATTTAGTTTGTAGCTGAAGTAATTTGGAAGTGAATTACAGTGATTCTCCATTCCAATAGTTCCAAAAGAAAAATTACATCACAAAAAGGAGCTTTACCTGAGCAGAAATAATTTCCAGTGAAACATCTTCAAACACAGTTCTTAATTATTGTTATTTTGGTTTGAAAAGTGATATTATTCTGAACAAGGGAGACTTTAATTAATTATTTATTTAAATTCCCATTCTTTAATGTAGGCCGAATTGAAATAACTTAAAACAAAAGCGATCGCGTCTTCAAGTTAGAGTATAATTAAAAGTTATAAAGTTTACTTTCACATCTGAAATAGCATTTTTTCAAATTTTATTTTTAATTCTATTGTATTATTTTTGGAATCTCCAAGGAAAAATAAAACACAAATAAAATATGTGATTATGAACAATAATAATGTTGAAAAATATTTGTGTCCTAAATAATATATTATCTTAGTATTTATGCCGAGTGTAATTAATTTGTAATGATTGAAAGGAACTTGGATAAATTTCGCTATAAAGCATAACTTTAAAAACTTTCATTTTTAACGTCATATTTTAAAGATAAAGAACTCTTCTCATAGCTCTTTTGCAATCCCTTCATTAAATCCACTACTCATGTATTGTTTAATTAAGTTGATGCAATTCCTTCACCTAAATCCTCTACTCGTGTATTGTTGGACAATCGACATGATTTAGTTACAAGGAAGAATCTAAATTATTAATCATTATAATAGTATTATTTACGCAATAGATATAATCAGATTTATATAAAACAATAAATGATTGGAGATGTATAAATGCAATATTAATTTGAACGTAAATATTCCTACATGCTCTGGTAGTTTAGTGGTTAATGGCGTCATTCCTCTGGATGATGGTGGGACTTGAGATCGTAGGTTTGAATCCTACACGATGGTGATTCTGTGCAGTTTGGTTCTATCCTGCCATTGTTATGACGGAGGGAGGGCCCACTATAAATAAACGGTGGTTGGATTTAGTGGAAGGCTAGGTTAGGTTAGGTTAGATACTTCCAGAGGTGAAGTATCACTGGAAATATATATTTAAAATACAGTGCAGTGGTAGACTAAGGTAAAAACAGACTGACCACGGTCGTTGAAATTTCCACATCATTTATTTCCTGTACATTTCTATAAACGAGAAAGTTTGTGTACAATTTATTATGTTGTATGTAAGTAGTTTTACCACATGTGTGTATGTAAGGAACCCGTTAATTATATGTTTTCACATGTGTTTCTTTTATCGAAGTAAGAATATATAATTGCGAACGTACAATTCTCTAGGTTTCATGTCATTTATAAATTGCACAAGATCAATATGTAATTGTGTTAACTGGTGATAAATGAGTTACATTAGAAGGTTTCATTGAGGTTTTGTAAATTTACGTCATGTCGTAAGTTTTTTCATCATTTTACGAATTAAACAGTTAAGAAAACAGTTGTCGATAAGTTTCACATACAACCGTTAACAAAATAGCAACCATTAATAGTAGTTCTACATTAAGTTGAAATCAAGGAATTTATTTTTCAGTAAAACAGTGAAAATTAACAATTAAGAGAGTTAGAGGGTGAAATAGTTAAATTTCGTTAAGCCATATCCATCAAGTGAGAAATATCAGGATGTATCGTCTCTATAGCCCAAATTATTAAACCAAGTTTCATGCCATTTCTATAAATTTCTACATCTAATGGCTATTTATTCATTACGAAATGTGTTTGTACACGTTTTGTTTTGAACCCCCCCCCCCCCACCCCATGCGTTTTTTTTTACATTCATAGGAAATTGAGAAAAACGTTAATGAGTTCCCATTTTATGATCATATAAGTCTTTAATAACCTAGAAAAGTAATTCAAACTCAATTTCGGTTTTGTCTATTTTTATAACTTTCAATATTTCTATGAATATTAAGACCCTGATCAACTGTTTTAGTATCTGATCGATACTATAACTGCATTATGAAATCTCGAATTATACTTCTTGTTAATTAATTAGACGGGAATCCAAATTTTCAATACATGTATTTAACTGAGTTGTGAAGACTTAACTATTTTCATTCTGACCTTGTTCTTCGGGGTTCGACCGTGTCAATATTGTCTGCACGTTGAGTACAGCCGACGTTTCGGGCACTTTACAGATGTCCATTCACTTAACTAATACTTCACCGCTAGGTACTAAATATTTTTTCTTTCTATCACATCGGGCAAGGAAACACTTTCAAGGAAGCATTCAACCGTAAATGACAGAAGTTCGTAGCAACTTGAAGCTTTTAAAAGTTTAAAACTTTAGGTACTCTTGTTAATAACTTAAGGCATAGCTTTGGCCATGTGAGGTGTTAAGTCAGCTGTCATATTTGTTAGTCACCAAAGTTTACTTAATCGGTCTACTATAATTTAGTCATAACAAATAAGGTATTAAATATTTAGATACAATAATTTGTAATATAAGTTTAAAAGTAAACAAAATTAATAATTTCATAATATTTGTAAATTTTCAAATCAGGGCAATTAACTTCTTCTGATAGATAAATCCAATTAACTGAGGAATTTGTCTTTTTACTAGTTTACAAGTTTAATACTAAGTACTACAATAATATTATTAGACTTAAACGTTTCTTAAATATTAGGAAAAATCAACTTTGACGTTACACAAAGGAGATATACCTGGCCAGGAATAATTGTCAAACATCTTCAAACACAATTCCTAATTAGAGCTTCTTTTAAAGGAAAGTGACAATGTTCTGAACAAGAGAGACTTTAATGAATTATTTACTTTACTTTCCACTATTGGAAATACTACCATAAAACAAAGAGAATAAAAGTAACTGGTTACCACTGGTGTACAGAGTATAATTAAAAGTTTACTTTGATATCTTAAACACGTTTCTATCGAAATTTTCATTAAAATGTTGTTGAATAATTTTAGCAATCTCACCCTATACCAGGTAAATAGACAAATACAATTTTTATTACGAACCATTCAGGACCATAAAAAAAGTGTTCGTCCATACAATTTAATAAAATGTTGTTGTCAAGTTCAATATGCGGCGAACGTCTCTGCTACCAACTGAGGCGAACATCTGCCCTGGTTATTCGATTGGTCCAGACGTTCAAACCGCTTAGGGTTCCGGAAGGAGTGTTTGGAATAACGTGTTAGGACTTACCCAGTAAATATATTGTATCGTTAATTAACCCTTAGTCTCAAACCCAACTAATCACTATGTTCACAGCCAGCTTATGATGAGATATAATGTACTAATTAAACTAACTAATTAAATATTATAATTACTTAACTTATCAATTAGAACTTACGGTCAGGGACAGGCGTGATGGGAGAATTACGTTAACCCTTTAGTCATAATAATTCCTTCTCAATTTTAGTCGGATGACCTACTAATGACTACGTAACACCCGGGGGTCGATCAGACCCAGCAATTAAGGGTTTAGGTAGCCGTTTAGGTTTATTACTAAGAGGTTAAATTGTAACAACGCGCAACTTATGTCCGCTGACTTCGGCGCACTGTGAACGACTGTCTTTACTTGACTACGGTGCGCGCGCATCGCATATCTTATGCCGTGAACTAGATACGCTGATCCCCGAATACCCGTGGAATTAGCACAAATTAATTATATTTTAATATTTGAAAGGAACTGGAATATTATTTCGTTTTAAAACACAACTTAAACGTTTTCAATTAACAATCGAATGGCGCAGGAGCATAATTATTTGGACAGTTAGTGACGTAGGTCAGTGTACAGTCAGGGTCGGCTAACAAATGGACATACAGACACTGCAAACAAATTTTACGTTATGTTATATCAGCGAATGAGCTCTATGAATTATATTTCATTTCATATTAAATATCAAGTTTTTTCAACAATTCTGCTCGTGTTATCTGAACTTACATCGCCTGAGAGGAAATAATTGGAATTGAAATCCTACGTGGAATAAATATTTCTAAAAACTGTCTACAAATAAGAGGAAGTAAAACATCAATATTATCTCAATAAGAAATTATATTTTATATTTTTTTAAATTTTTGTACACAAGAAAATACTTTAGTTATTGTTCGGAAGACAATGGAAACGCCGAGTGTGGAAAGAATTCTTTCAAGAGATGAATGTTTACCATTTCGTACGTTGTTGGAATATTTAAAAAAATATATTCAACAAAGAATTTTACTTTATTTCTCTATATAGAGGGAATAGAATTGAGGTGAAATTCAGCTTGTAATTTTTATGACGTAGGCCTATAACTATTTTTTTGTCCTAATTCTTTAAACAAGGCTCTGAGTACTAATGAAAAGAACCCTGTTTTGTCAATATATAGTAAATACTATTTTAGTTACTAATTAGATACATATTATATAATTACCATAGAATAAATGCCTAGACAATAAAAAACATAAACTCATTTTTCTCAAAACCATCTCAAAAAATGTTTAATTTTTGTAAAATTTAACAGCACAGGATTTAACATAGAACATTATATTTTTCACATATTCTCACAAATATCCTGTTTTGAAAATTATGACAAAAATTAAAGTAATTTCCAGTCATATTGAAAATTCTGATTTTCCGGCATCGACACTATGGGTTGATTAAATTTCAGTGAAATTCGAAGGTAAGTGACCAAAATGTTACAATAACGGATCTAAAAATAAATAAATGAATGAATTGTGTATTTTAGAAGCTTACAGCTTATAAATGTAACTAATACACCGTGATTATTACTTTTCCTCCATTTAAACACAATATATCTTATGAGTATTATGATTATATTGCACATCGTTTGGTTTTTATCCATTTGTATACATGAGAACGTTTATATACAATTTTTATGTTGCATGAAAGTTGTTTTACAAAGAAGCCAATTACATGGTTATTCAAAAAGAAATACACACTTTTCTACATCAATAAAAATTGAAACTACATAATTTATACAGGTCATGTTGGCATTACTGAACAACTAAAAAAAACTAAAGTTTTATTTTAACAGCTGATTGTTGGAACATTTCTGCAGAACGAATCTTGATTTTGTTTATTTAAAAATGGGTAATAGTAGCGTTGAGAAGGCTTTTTGTCTGGTTAAACTAGAGCAAACTCAATTAGTTACTTTAGTTCAACGCAGTTTTAGGAAGCGCTTTACAATTTCTCTTGGAATTAAAGCAGCGCATAACAAAAGTTATAGAGTCTTGACATGGATTCTCCTTACAAAGTCTGGTCAGAACTTGACTATCGGATTGTTGTCTACCATGAAACCCGTGGGGCTCATATGGAACATCTAAAACAATGCACAGACATCTTTGAAATGTCCTATTTGTAATACTACTTTTTATTTATTTCTATTCATTAAAACTATTTTACTATGTTATTAAAAAATGTCTATTTCTTTTTTAATAAACATATCCTGTATTAATACTGAATTACCTATAATTAATGATATTTCAAAAGTTCTACTGTTATTAATAATTTAATTAACTGTGGACAATCAATTAGGTTAGCTGGTGATGCACTGTTAATTAGAGGATTTAATTGAGGGTTTATTAATGTAGGTCATATTGTAAGTGTTATATCAGTTTACACCCCCCCCCCACATGCTACTGACTATGTCATTTATATTATAGTCTGGCTGAAGCTCCATGGACTCTAGCCGATTAGGCGACCCTTCGCCCTCGCACGCGCACTCACCAGCAGCGGCGCACCACTGGCTGAGCCAGTAAAAAGTATCAACATTCTTTTTTTAATTTTTCTCGTTTTTATTGCGATGATTTAAGTTAGATTAAAATCGTGAGCAATTAAATTGTTTACGTAATATATTTAGGAGTTATGATGATGTGTCTTATATTAGGTGGCTTTGATGTGTACTAATACAAGAGGTTTGAAATAAAACTAAAGTTTTATAAAATCAGCGTTTTTATTTCATTGTTTACTCATTAGGAAATATGTTCCTTTGGCAGTAAAGCTTAAAATATGATACCATAATAAGTATGTCTTAAAAAATACCAATTTACAATATAAAACACATTTGTTAAAAAATAATAAGTACAAAGTGAAAACCAGGTTGACAGACGTACAGAATGGGTCTAATTAAACCACTCTAACGGCAAATAACAAACAAAACAATACAATTTAATACGGTGTATTCTTTACCATAGAATAAGGTTACAGTATGTACAAATGATTTAGCACTGTGATCATGACATTATACCCGAAACACGTGTCAGTGAATGAAATATTTTAAAAAAAGGATACTTATGTTATTTTTCTCCATTTAAAGTAATAGGATGTAATAATTTAATTCTTATGAAAAACTCATAAGAAGCGCTGTCCAGTAAGGTAGTGGAGAGTTCAGTAGACCGTTCATAATAGGGTTCGGGGCCCACCCCGGCACGTGTGTGTGTGTGTGTGTGTGTGTGTGTGTATGTGTAGTGGTGAGGGTCGCCTAATCGGCTAGAGTCCATGGAACTTCAGCCAGACTATAATCATCCAACCGTTAAATTGTAGGGGGAAAGAAGCTTTTTAAATTTCAAAGAAAATCAAAATAAACACTTCTCACAGAACCACAAATAAAAGGGTTAACCCAACCTTTAGCTGTCGGTATAAGATGGGAATATTAACAATAGTAGAGTATTAAATGTAAATCAACTCAATTTTGTTTATCGATATCATTAATATTTTGGTTAGGTACCATTCTATAACTTGCAAAATATGTCCATACTTGCTGAAATTTGGTGAAACGAAATGTGGTGAGGACAAAATATGACTACACAAAAAATGTAATCAGAATCTTTCTCTCCCTGTAGCACACGAGGTACAACAAAGCAGATAGACAGACAAAATGAAGACTAAATAGTAGAATACATAATTATATGACCAATTTTAGGAATTCAATTGCAAGAATAGTGAAAATAACACTATGCCATATTTGTATTTTCTTCATGTAATTTTTTTTGTAGATCAATATATAATACTTTATAACAAAGAACATATGTTCCTTTAAACTAAAGCTAAAACAATATTTTATGTAATTGTTTCCCCCAACTACATTATAAGACAGTTAATAATACCACTTTTCGAATCAGCTTCTACAAATTTGTTTTAACTTTTTACAAAATTAAATCTAAATATGTGACAAAACGAAATCTTCCGAATTTTATTTGTTTTAGCTAGTTACTTTCTAAAACTGAAAGACGTGGCGTGTTTAATCTTCGAAATTTATGAAAAACTCCCTTCGATAAAATTTCGATTTATAGATATAAAATCGTGTTCGCTAAATTTTACATTTAATAATTAATTTACGTAAATTGGGACAAATGTTACTTAGGTTAATATTTTGTTATTTATTACTAACTACTTTACATACAGATTAACTGAAAATTGCTCAATCGTAAGTATTATAAATTCAAGGCGTTCCTTGAAGAATTTGTAAGACTCGATGTAAAGAAGTTTTTGAACAGCGTTTAAAAAAATACAATGATCATGGAGGATAGTGAAAACCCCCGTTTCATTTATTTTCTGAACACATTTTTCAAGCCACTTAAAAAAAAAAAAAAAAAAAAAAAAAAAAGACAAATTTTCATTAAAAAGACTGATAATAATTGTACGAAACTAACAGATACTCTAAGGTCTGTCAAATATTAATTAATAAATAAAAAAGAAAAAGTTTCTATAAAACATGAAAAGAAAAGATCACGGAGAGGATATATATAACACTTTGACGACCTGAGAATTGCCTACAATTAAATAGGACGTTTAGTTTATTCACATTTTGCTATTTTGGATTAATGCCCATGCATAAGAAACAGAGTCTAATCCACGTAAGGTAGCGTCATTTGAAGTTGACGCGTGAGCAGTACATGGAATCCCCTCACCACTAATTTCGCCACTGTATCGCTTAGTAAAGTTCAATTTTACTACGATCGAAATATGTTATACAGGTTTAACACAATCATCTTAGGGTTAATAGAATCCCAATAATGACAATTTAATTAGTTTTAGTTCTGTTGTTTTAAGTAAACTAGTTAGTTCAAAAGCGCAATAATGTATTTTTAAATTTAACTCAAACTCCTTTTTGAAATCAAAATTAAAACATTATATTACGGAGAGTAAAGAGTTTATAAATCATAAAGTTATATCAATTTGTAATATTAAAGTTTTAAATAAATTTTAATTTATTTAACATAAAATGTAGGCTACTTTTATGTTGACGCGAATGCAGGCTATCCGAATCGTACATTTAAATACGCAATAATTTCATTAAGCACAACTACTGAGGAAAATGTATTAAATAAAAACCAGCACGTTGAACATTGTTTAAATAATGTTATCCAAGGTATTTGGTAAGTACAATTTAAACTGGCAAAATTATATCTGGAATTGAAACGATTGTTATATCTTTAAAGGCATTGTTCTGAAGTTTAAAACCTAATCCAAAAAAATCACACTGTGAAAATAAATGGAATTTGGATTAAGAAACAATTTATTTGTTTTTCTTAAGTCTATTGAAAACTGTGTCTTCTATACTGTGTAAAAGAAATCATATTTGTTATATTGCTAAAGTGTATACATTACAGACTGTTCCAGCCAGTAAACCTTGTTCATACACAGTGTTGATTGGTATTAACATTTGTAAACAAAACTTTGTAATTAGAGTGATTATTAGTTAACTATGAGTTGTAATAACCAAACTTTAGGCTATGGGATTATTGATTTCATTTGTAATTTAACAAATATAATGTAATATGGAGTAAAAATGCAAATTGTAAAAACGAAATTCAGTGTCTAATGATTTAGTATTAGCACTTTGCTACCCCTAACTAGGGTTGCAGTTAAAGTTTTAGTTTCAGACAACTCTAAAAAAACGTTTAAAAGAAGTTGGATCTAGATATTACTAATTTGCAATAAATCCGGCGTCATTATGTAAACTGGTAAACCGATTTTATTAAAATATCTCTACTGTGATCAATTTGTTAAACGCAAGGCCCGATTTTTTTACAATTTAAAACGATTTACAATTATTCTTTCCAGCACTAATGTAGTTGTAAAATACAAACTCGGTTTCGTTATTCAAATTTTTTAAACGTTATTTAATACTGGCGGATTGTTTATTATGATTGATTTTTTTTCTTTTGACACCATTTATGTATAAAAATATAATATTCTAAGGTTTAATCAAGTAATAAATCTATAAAATAATAAAAACACATAATAAAAGGTCATAATATGTAACTTCGAAATTATTAAATACAGTATCGTAAATATGTAAAGTAAAAATAAAAAAAAAAAAAGTGAAACTGGTAATATAATAAAATGATCTGAGTTACTGTTAAACCTAAAGTCAGTCTGAGCACTAAAAACAACTAAGACTTATGTTAATTTAATTGCATTGTTGAAATAGGCTATATATGTAAGACCATACAAATTGACAGAGAATTTGACTATGTTTGGGTGTTAAAGATATCGAATGGATTATTCAAAAAGGTACAATTGCACAATTATTGTTAACGTAGAAAATATAATATTTTTAATTATTAATTTGAATGAGGTTTGTAAGTAATGTCAATAATTTTAAAAAATATTTAGACGATTATTTATGGAAACTAAATGGTGGGCATACATTGCACAAACTTCTTTACTTAACCATCTATGAAACCAATTAAAAACTAACACAAATTTTTGTCACGAGAAAAGATTGATCTGTAGTTGTCAGTCAAAAATTTAAATGGACCAATATATTCCCAAATATAAAATTTGATTACAATCTGACCACGACTTTGAACTGTAGAACATTTTATACGACAGACAAAATAATATATATATATATATATATATATATATATATATATATATTTCGGTAGACTTTATAGACTTTAAAACCGGATATATCTTGGATATAAATTTTGTATATTGTTTTTTGTCCTATCACATAGTTTCATCTGCTCCTTATATGCGAGAATAAGAAAGTATTAAGATTATGTGTGCAATAGAATTGCATATTTTGAATAATATTGTTTTGTTTTGTTTTTTGAAACAGGATGGTATTAAGATGAACGAAAATTCACGATATTTTAATATTGAACTTAATATAAAAGTATTCATTGCTGTAATTTAGAAATTGATAAACAAAAATATCATTCGCCAAACTGAAATATAGAACCTCAATAAACACTAGACTTGTAACAATATGACGTTTCCTTGACGTCATCATCTTCAGTATTAAAGATCTGCTTAAAATATTAGTTTTTCTTTTAATGTTTACCACCATGAAAACGCGTGTACTTATAAAAACTGAAGATGACAACTTAGTCATTGAAACATCGTCTTCATACAAATAAATAATTTACTGTGGAAATTAGTGTTGTTTTATTTTGAGATTAAAGGACAAGTGTTGCTCCTTTCAAGTGAAAAATATATTAACAAATAAAACACAATTTTTCTTTTGTAAAATTCTATAATTTATTTGGTCTAGCCGACCATGGTTTCGCCAGTTACGCCATTGACGAGGCTCTTACAAGACTAAATACAATACACACCATAACTATTATAAAAGGTTGAGAAAGGCAGAAAATTCCCGTTAACAAACAAAGCACAAAGACCCGGGGACAAAACACAAACAAACAAAACAATATGAAAAATATATTGTATACTGATGATCGACGATAGTTGATAGAATTCCATGTTATACAAATAAAACATAGAATAACAAAAGAATTTGTGTGTGTTTTATTTGTATGAAAAATATATAATTAAACATTTTTATGAAACTCGTATTATTCAAGTTACCCAGTTGTAGAATTATAATTCAACATTAACTTCACTAAGTAATGTGAAGTCCATGCATTGGTACAACATTGTACTCTAAAGATATAAGATTAGCTCTGCACTAGAACTCCAATCTAATTTGCAAGTTACAAACAGCTGATTGTGTTTATAAGTGTTGGACATCGAATTACCTCAATACAAGCAACATTAGTTGAAGTGATTGCACCAACTTAGTTAAGTAAGATTTAGCTATAAATGATGCAACCAAAGTTTGGTGATTTTAACGCGTTTAGATTGAAACTGAGCTTGGTTAGCAAACTACTCTTGCTGAACTGTTACTAAATGTTTTTCATTTGTCGTCAATTCTGTTTCCATTTTATCAATTAATGACAAACTTTATTTAATCTTAGCGTAAAGTTGTTTATATTTTATTTAAAAAGGTTTGCATATTTATAATTTTTACATTAAAGTTCGTAAATAAGTCGTAAACTTAAAAATTGTTTTATTTTAAATTATGTTTAGATTGTGTATGTATAAGTGACTTGGCATTTCTTTGGAAAGTGGTCCTTGGTATTATTTAGTAGTACTGGAGTAGAAAAACGCAATAAAACAATAAAGTACTAAATATTTCTTAAACAATGTTCAGTTTCTCATGAAAGAACACAAAGAATAAATTCAAAATTTAAGTTTGTTTTTATTTTAAATTATATAATTGTGATGTGCAAGATAAATTTTACACTATCAATTGTGTAATGATTAAACACTGAAATAATGATTCATAATCAGTCTCCATTATTGTTGAAGTAACTGCGTTATGCTGATTGGTCAGCAGTAAAATGAGCAAAATAAATCATACTTAAGACAATTATATTCAACATTTTAAATTAATTACTAAACATGTAACTAAACTAATCGAAATAGAAAATGTTTTTATTTAGCCTTATAAAGTAAAATTAAAAAAAAAACAAAAAAAAAACAGCAAATATTATAGAAATCGCCACTCTAGACCATTTAGATGTATTACCTCGCTTTAAAAAAATAATAAACATCATTATTACAAAACCGAATAAGTATCTGATGAAACAATATCATTAATACAATTACAATAGTATTACAGATACACTTTCAAAAGTCCCTTACCACACTTGGGAATAAACATTTTACTTTTGACAATTTTTTTTGTTTTTTGTTATTTTGTTTATTTTCAAGTGTGGTAAGGGACTTTTGAAAGTGTATCTGTATATATTGTCACCACAGTGTTCTGGTCTTTGTTTAACAATAGTATTAGACTATGACAAATATATTTAATAATTGTTTTATGTATATCATAACAAACATGGTTACTTCAAAATCTGCAAATATTAATCAATGCAATTTCTTTATGTAATGTTTTCACCAAACATTTAACCTAAATTGTACATGGTTGTCTCTAAACTTCACTTTCATTAGACAAGATTAGATATGCTTCCTAGATTTAAGCTTCTGTGTATAATTTCAAAAATAAATTTATTATAAATTTATTGTACTTTTCTTTCACCTGTATTGTACCTTTTATTGTACCTATACCTTCGTGCTCCACTTTTATTAAGACATCATTATCGTTTAAATAACACATTGTATTGTTACATTATGACTTTATAATCCACTCACGTTCTGAAATGTGACATATTCGCCTAAGCAATTATATTTTAAGTTTTAATCTAAAATTGTCGATTAACCGGTAGTAATACAAAACAAGTTTTCGTTCTATCAAATTAGTCGGTGCCAAATTGCAGCTGTTTAATATTTGAAACTTGAGTTACGGTTTTAACTTAAAATCACTTCTTTTGCTTCAGAATATGAGGTGTTAGGACATCTGTAATAATGTGTTGGATGAAAAATTCACATACATATCGAGATTTTCTCTTGGAATAGGTCAAATAATTTCGAAGGAAATATACAGTAATTTTCAATCGCAAAGTTATTAAATATAATTTTTATTATTTTTGTTTATACTGATGACCGACGGTACTTGATAGAATTCCATGTTATTCAAATTTTTATTTTTATTTGAATTTCTGTGCGTTTTATTTGTATATATATATATATATATATATATATATATATATATATATATATATATATATATATATATATATATATTAGGGGTATTTCCTTTTTCTGATAGAAAATGTAATGACTTCAGGAATTTTAGTTTTTTTTAACAAAAAGTTACTTTAGTTTTAAAACGTCTCTTAAATATTAGTAAAGAAAAAAATACATCACAAAAGGGAGCTTTACCTACCAGGGAATAATTTTCAGCGAAACATCTTCCCTAATTAAGAGTTTATTTTTGTAAGAAAAGTGATCTTCTTCTGAAAAAGAAAGACTTTAATAAATTATTTATTGACTTGACTTTGTTTCTTTAATGAATTATATACTTAGCTTTTCTTTCTATAATATAGGCCTAATTGTAAGTAATAAAATAAAACAAAAGATTTAATTCCTGTAACAAGTAACTTGTTAACAGGAATACTCTGTCTTCTAATTAGAGTATAATTAAAAGATGCAAAGTTTACTTTGATATTCTGAACAACTTTAATTAAAAATTTTCTTTAATGCTACTCCATTATTTTAAACATCTCCCCCGATGACAGAGTAAATAAAAATAAATTCTTTGATTACGACTATTCAGAATCTTGAACAAATTTTTTTTCCCCATAAACTGATATTTATCTTAATTTTTATACCAAATTCAATTACATAGTTTATAAAGGTTGCAAGGAACTTAAATAAATTTTCGTTTTAAAATATAACCTAAAAGTTTTTAATTAATAATTACATAACCATTACTTAATTTAAATATTTCAAAGAATGATTGTGGGGAAATGTTTAGCCTGGTTGTAAGTATTCAGCTACTTATCAGCACCTCTACCCAACATATTTATTACTTCAGGTTTCTTACAAATTTTCATGCTGTAATTGCATGATTATTTCTCATGAAGGTCAGTGTTTATTTTGATTGGTCAAACATCTTTAATAACTTTTTAATTTTTCCTTTTTTTTTGCACCGACACTAAACCCTTAGTTCTTTGGACATCTTTAATTTATTGTAAACTCCAGTAGATATTTATCTACCAGTTGGCTTACTCTCGTAATATTTACCGTTTGGACATATAATTTTTTAAGTACTCATTCGGTATATAAATGCCGGTGTCTAATATGGCGTCCCGGGTTCAATCCACGTGGGGTATTTAACATGTATTGTGTTGAACCAGCATTGTAAAAGCGGCAAAATAAGGTTAGTATTGAATCTTGGTTACAATGACTAGAATTATGATGACGGGAACTAAAAATGATCACCACACTTGATGAAAAGCAGCCTAGCTGATAAACAACGGATTTTAAATAGACAATAACATTTTCACTAAGTGTAATGAATTAACACAACTATTTCAAGATATTTTCTACCACAATTTCTCAAATTTTTGTCGTTTTTTTCTAAATGTTCAAGCGTTTTGGATAACTGCGAAGTTGTTCGCCTTTTAACAAGAAGGAAAAATCCATTGTTTTCATCTGTACATAAGCAAAAAAACGATCATAGGAATGTTGTCCAAGTATGGATGTCAGTTGTTTATCGATAACAGAACCTGAATGGATTTCTACAAATTTACATTTTCTAAATTGTTACAATAGTCAATATATTGTCTAAATATGGTAAAAACATAATGTACTTGGACAATGCATAATAAAAAGAAAAATGTTACTGTTATTGATACAAAGACAATAAAAACTCCTCGTTTACAAACAACTATTTAGACAAGAATATTAATAATTTTGTAATTTTCCCGTTAGTACGTATGACCGATAAGCGTGTCACTAATCATTTATCACAAACTTTCGCACCGATTTAGTTAAACATTAATAAAATGTTTATATTTACTCTCTCACACATTTTTTTATTTTATTTTATTATATATATTTTTTTTTTAACAGTTGAAACTGAACTTAGTCCATCATTAATATTTCTATAAAATGAAAGCGTTTGTTGGTTGCACATCCTACGACGCACTCCAATACACAAAATCACTTATTCTTGTGTTATTCACACATATTATGTAGTATAGAGAAAGTTGTGTGATTGATAAAAAATACATGTGGAGTTGTTTCCAAATATATCTATTGTGAGGTACACTATCTCTAAAACTTTATTTATTTTAATCCAATCTCTCCGTCGTCTGCTGCCGTCTTTGTGCTGTGCTTTAAAAAAAACGTATACACCGATTTTAATAAAATTTGATATGTTAACATATTTGTGTCATATCTCAGAATTTTCTTAAGGTACGTGCAACTTAAGTAAAAAAATAAACATTTATATCAAATGATTTTAGTACAGTGAAACAAAAACTACCTTGTTTAACATGTACTAACTCTTAATTGATTGTGCAAATTCACGATTTGTTAGGTAAACCGGTTATATATTTTTTAAACTAGAAATGTTAACTGAGGGTTACTTAACGTAGCTCATGTCGTTGGTTTTTACATAATTCCCTCCATGTGATACTGACAGAAAATTGCATGTCATAAATTAGAAATATGTGACAAATTTCCTATAATAAAAGTTTCACTTTGGGACATTCAATCGAAACAGTTTGTCAGTTATCTTTTAATATTATAATAAATATTGTAAAAATATTGTATTATTTCATTTTGGCAATTGAAAGTTGGAATTATTTAATCTGCTTCCATCATCAAAGTGCTACAACTAGAACATGAGAAAAGCAGACAAACCTGGTTTAAAGCGAAATTTGCATCGTTAGTTTATTAACTAAAACGAATACACAACGTTTCGAAAGTTTAAATCAACTCCCGTTACAAAGTGATAAACCTCAAAACCAACATAGCATAATAGCCATGTTGACAGGTAAAACAGGTAATTTAAGGATTAAACGGATGGATAAATATTGGGCTTGAACACTCAAAATAACTACTAAATACAGAACTGTACGAGGCAAAACGACACCGCTAAATAACACCACATATTAAATAGAATAACAATAGTAAACATCATGTTGAAACGCAAATCTAAACTTATACGGGTGATCAAAACATTGTTTTCGAGCCAGTGTAATGGTAGCCCAACTGTTTATCAAGGTGAACAAATATCCTTGCTTTCAAAACATTAACGAGTGACGATTTTTTACACACAAATCTAATAAATTAAAGGATATTTTAATTCGGTTTTTATTAACGAGTCGTTATGACCTAATTTATAATCTAGCTTTACTAATAATACAATTAGGTATAGAATCCGAATTTTAAATTACATTTACTAAGTAATTGCACGTAAATTGTCACATTTACTTCTTAATAAACATTCAGTGTAATCTTACATAAGATTAACTCTCTACCAGAACTGAAATTTACAGTCAGCTGATTGTGTTAATCAGTGTTGGACATTGAATTTCCTCATATATATATATATATATATATATATATATATATATATATATATAGTTTGAAAGATTGCACCAACTTAATTAAGTAGACTTTAACTTTACATTACCCAACCAAAGTTCTACATCGTTAAGTAGAAACCGAACTTGTTTAAAAGTACTCTTGCTGAACTGATATAAAATCGGTTTTCCATATGTCCTCATATTGTTTCTTCACATTAGTCTCTTTTTAAACTTTATAATTTAATATTTATACTCGATTCAAAATTCCTTACAAATTTAAATTTACAAATGAAATTACGTTTGAAATACATTGACTGGATGCTTCTAGAGAGACAAAATAATTGAACGAAAGATTACTAATAGACGTTATTCTCGTTTATAAAATCAATACTGGTGTTTCAGTGATAAATTCGTGATCAATTATACTGTGCCTTCGTAACACAATCTAAACTAATAATAAGAAAAATTGTCAAAATAAATAAAATAGCACTTCAAAATTCAATTTAAATATACAAGGCGAAGCGAGCTA